>JBBPBX010032200.1:0-34034 GCA_038048925.1 Garcialebias charrua | reverse complement strand
TTCAGCCGCTTGTATCCGAGATCTTGTTCTTTCGGTCACAACCCAAAGCTCATGACCATAGATGAGGGTGGGAACGTAGATCGATCGGTAAATTGAGAGCTTTGCCTTTTGACTCAGCTCTCTCTTCACCACGACAGACCGGTACAGCGCCCGCTTCACTGCGGACGCTGCACCTATCCGCCTATCGATCTCACGCTCCAGTTTTCCCTCATTCGTGAACAAGATCCCGAGATACTTAAACTCCTCCACTTGGGGCAGGACCTCCTCCCCGACCCGGAGAGGGCATGCTACCCTTTTCCGGCTCAAGACCATGGCCTCGGATTTGGAGGAACTGATCCTCATCCCGGCCGCATCACACTCGGCTGCAAACCGCTCCAGTGAAAGTTGTAAATCACGAACTGATGAAGCCAGTAGGACCACATCATCTGCAAAAAACAGAGAAGCGATTCTAAGGTCACCAAAACGGATCCTCTCAACACCTTGGCTGCGCCTAGAAATTCTGTCCATAAAAGTTATGAACAGAATCGGTGACAAAGGGCAACCTTGGCGGAGTCCAACTCTCACCGGAAACGAGCCTGACTTACTGCCGGCAATGCGGACCAAGCTCTGACACCGGTCGTACAGGGACCTAACAGCCCTTATCAAAGGGCCTGGTACCCCATACTCCCGGAGTACCCCCCACAGAACCCCCCGAGGGACGCGGTCGAATGCCTTCTCCAAGTCCACAAAGCACATGTAAACTGGTTGGGCAAACTCCCACGCACCCTCCAGGACCCTGCTGAGGGTGTAGAGCTGGTCCAGTGTTCCACGACCAGGACGAAAACCACACTGCTCCTCCTGAATCCGAGGTTCGACTATCCGACGGACCCTCCTCTCCAGAACCCCTGAATAGACCTTACCAGGGAGGCTTAAGAGTGTGATCCCCCTATAGTTGGAACACACCCTACGGTCCCCCTTTTTGAATAGGGGAACCACCACCCCAGTCTGCCAATCCAAGGGAACTGCCCCCGATGTCCACGCGATATTGCAGAGTCGCGTAAGCCAACACAACCCTACAACATCCAGAGCCCTAAGGAACTCCGGGCGAATCTCATCCACCCCCGGAGCCTTGCCACCGCGGAGCTTTTTAACCACCTCGGCGACCTCAGCACCAGAGATCGGAGAACCCGACCCAAAGTCCCCAGGCTCCGCTTCCTCAGTGGAAGACGTGCCAGTAGGATTGAGGAGGTCTTCGAAGTATTCCGCCCACCGACTCACAACATCCCGAGTTGAGGTCAGCAGCACGCCACCCCCACCATAAATGGTGTTGGTCGCGTACCTCTTTCCCCCCCTGAGACGCCGGATGGTGGACCAGAATCGCCTCGAAGCCGTACGGAAGTCATTCTCCATGGCCTCTCCGAACTCCTCCCACGCCCGAGTTTTTGCCTCAGCAACCACCCGAGCCGCATGCCGCTTGGACTGCCGGTACCTATCAGCTGCTTCCGGGGTCCCACAAGCCAAAAAGGCCCAATAGGACTCCTTCTTCAGCCTGACAGCATCCCTCACTGCCGGTGTCCACCACCGGGTTCGAGGGTTGCCACCTACGACAGGCACCAACAACCTTGCGGCCACAGCTCCGATAAGCTGCCTCGACAATAGAGGCGCGGAACACGGCCCACTCGGACTCCATGTCCCCCGCCTCCCTCGGAACGTGTTCAAAGCTCTCCCGGAGGTGGGAGTTAAAGCTCCGTCTTACGGGAGACTCTGCCAGACGTTCCCAGCAGACCCTCACAATACGTTTGGGTCTGCCAGGTCTGACCGGCATCCTCCCCCACCATCGGAGCCAACTCACCACCAGGTAGTGGTCAGTTGACAGCTCCGCCCCTCTCTTCACCCGAGTGTCCAAGACATGCGGCCGCAGATCAGATGAGACGACAACAAAGTCGATCATCGAACTGCGACCTAGGGTGTCCTGGTGCCAAGAGCACATATGGACACCCTTATGCTTAAACATGGTGTTCGTTATGGACAATCCATGACGAGCACAGAAGTCCAATAACAGAACACCACTCTGGTTCAGATCAGGGGGGCCGTTCCTCCCAACCACACCCCTCCAGGTCTCACTGTCATTGCCCACGTGAGCGTTGAAGTCCCCCAGTAGAACAAGGGAGTCCCCAGGAGGCGCACTCTCCAATACCCCCTCCAAGGACTCCAAAAAGGGTGGGTAGTCTGAGCTGCCGTTTGGTGCATAGGCACAAACAACAGTCAGAGCCCGTCCCCCCACACGTAGGCGAAGGGAGGCTACCCTCTCGTTCACCGGGGTGAACCCCAACGTACAGGCACCAAGATGGGGGGCAACCAGTATGCCCACTCCTGCTCGGCGCCTCTCACCAGGGGCAACTCCAGAGTGGAAGAGTGTCCAACCCCTCTCAAGGAAACTGGTTCCAGAGCCAGAGCCATGCGTTGAGGTGAGTCCGACTATTTCTAGTCGGAAACTCTCAACCTCACACACTAGCTCAGGCTCCTTCCCCACCAGAGAGGTGACATTCCATGTCCCAATGGCCAGCTTCTGTAGCCGAGGATCAGACCGCCAGGGTCCCCGCCCTCGGCCACCACCCATCTCACATTGCACCCGACCCCTTTGGCCCCTCCCACAGGTGGTGAGCCCATGGGAAGGGGGACCCACGTCTCCTCTTCGGGCTGTGCCCGGCCGGGCTCCATGGGTAAAAGCCCGGCCACCAGGCGCTCGCCAGCGTGCCCCACCTCCGGGCCTGGCTCCAGAGTGGGGCCCCGGTGGCCCGCGTCCGGGCGAGGGAAAACTTAGTCCATTTATTTCACTCATCATAAGGGGTTTTTGGAAAACAGAAAACAGTGACAAAACAATCTTTGGGACACAGAGAAACATCAGGACCAACTGAATAAAACTGTGAGTCCATAAAAGCAGTGGTGAACTGTCCGGCACTGGCTAAGGTGAGACAGCGGCAATGACAACCCGCATCCAGAGGACTCCTGGCCGGTTGGGGGGGCTGGAAATTGGAAAAAAATGGGAAAATGATCCGAGATGGCAGACTCAGAAATTTCACAGTGAGAAATGGACAGTACATGAGAAATAATAAGGTCCAGAGCATGACCAAGATGATGTGTGGTGCATTTACTGATTGCGTTAAATTAAAAGAGGCCAAAAGCTTTAAAAACTCAGAAGCCAGTGAGACAACAAATGTGAATAAAATCTCCACAAATAAACAAAAAACTGGTATACAGGGAGCCCTCGACTTACGGATGAGTTCCGGACCTACTGACCATTCGTAGGTCGAAATGCCGTATGTCGGAACCAATAGCACGTGCGTTCGTAAGTCCGGATTTCGTCCGTAAGTCGGAATTTAGAGCACATGGCGTCCGTTCGTAAGTCCGAGTTGCCGTATGTAGAGAGCGCCATAAGTCGAGGGCTCCCTGTAGTTGGAAATAATATCAGCCAGGAATTCAGAAAATTCTTGAATTCTTTATTATATTTAGGTGGGCGATAGGCAACAGCACATAAAACATTAGGGGTGAGCTCAATCACAAACAAGTGAAGTTCAAAGGAGGAGTAAGTGTTGGTGGGCAGAAGTGTGCATTTAAAATTGTCCTTATAGATAGTGGCAACACCACCACCATGGCCTGACAGGCGTGGGGAGCTGAAAAAGGAGCAGCCCGAGAGGGAGAGCACAGAAAACGCGCTGTTGTCGCCCGGACTCAGCCACGTTTCTGTCAGCAGCAGAAAGTCCAGAGAGTATGAGCAGAAGAAATCGTGGAGAATAAAAGTTTTATTTATGACAGATCTAGTGTTTAGAAGGGCCATCCGGATGGAGCACTGGCTGTTATCCTGGGATGCGCGGCCAAAGGAGTGGAGGCTCTCCTGAACCCTGCCACGCCTACAGATCTTTGCACGCGTAAGCTGAACACCAGGAAATGCGCCGCCGCCGGTGTCTGTATCCATGACGAGTAACCAGCTGTAGGAATATTCCATAGGGCATCGTATGTCCACAAAGTAGCATTTCCTGAGAATCCTGCATGAAGACTGGAATGAAGAGGAGGCCAAGTGAGCCCGGAGCTTCACAAGCAACCCACCACTCCTGCCGCGTCTCCTGCGACGGCGCCCGCTGCGGGCAACCACAACACAAGGTTTCCGTAGAAATGGAGGTATGGATGCCAGGTGAGGTGGAGGAAAAGTCTTTGATCGTCCATAAAGGTCACGTAATGGTACTTTTCCCACGATGGAATTAAAATTTAAAAGTGTCTGGCGGTCGTAAGTAAACAATGATGACACAATCTCAACAAAAGTCAGTAAAAACAGCACAAAAAGTAATAACTCGAGGAGAGACAGATGGCAAGCCATGTATATCGGCGCCATCTTGCCAGTCTTAATGCATGACATGACATCTCACCAGTCTTAATGCATGAAATGACATCTTGCCAGTCTTAATGCATGACATGACATCTTGCCAGTCTTAATGCATGACGACATCTTGCCAGTCTTAATGCATGACATGACATCTTGCCAGTCTTAATGCATGACATGACATCTTGTCAGTTTTAATGCATGACATGACACGGCCTTCAGCACCGTTAAAACGTATGCTGCTGCAATTTCATCTTGTCATGAGGGGTTTAATGACAGAACTGTGTTCAATCATTCCCTGATGAAACGTTTTTTAAAGGGTGCTCGCCGTCTCAGGCCGGTCTCTCGTCCCCTGGCCCCTAAATGGGATCTAGTTATTGTGTTAAATGCTTTATCAAAGGATCCTTTTGAGCCTCTGAATGAGGTTTCATTAAAACTCTTATCACTCAAAACAGCTCTACTGTTAGCATTGACATCAGCTAAAAGAGTGAGCGACCTCTCTGGCCTGTCTGTCTCTCCTTCCTTCCTGAAGATTCAAGGAGATGGGAGTTCTGCTGAACTCAGGCCAAATCCTACGTTTGTACCTAAGATTATCACAAGTTCATTCAGGTCCAGGATCATCACATTGGATGGTTTTTGCCTTCCTCCTCATGCTAACTCTGAGGAAGAGCAGTTGCATTTACTTTGTCCAGTGCGAGCCCTCAGGTGTTATGTGAATCGCACAGCTGCGACACGTAAATCTGATAGGCTCTTTGTGCATTTCAGAGAGTGTTCTCAAGGTCAACCCTTGACCTCTCAACGGTTGTCACACTGGCTGTGTGAGGCTATTTCCCAGGCCTACATTTCATCTGGTCTACAGCCTCCTGACGGTGTTAGAGCTCACTCTACTCGAGGGTTGGCGACTTCCACAGCTTTACTCAGTGGCGTCTCTGTACAGGATATCTGTTCTGCGGCCTCCTGGTCGTCTGCCACTCCTTTCACCCGTTTCTATCTACAGGACGTTTCCAGCTCCTCCTTGACACATTCGGTTCTCAGGGTTGCTGTAAAATGAATCCTTTATTTTCGTTATCAATAAAATCATTGATGAACTGACACAGTTGTTTATGTCTTTATTGAGGGGTGCTATTTTTTAATAGCTTTTCTCTCATCATCAGATGATTGCTCACCTGCTTACCTCTTTTGGTGTGGCGGTTGCCAGGACTGGTTATGGTTCAGTCAGACCCAATGGGGCATGGACCATATCATGCTCCGCCCTTTAACCCAAAAGGCGTGGCTTAAAGGGCTACGCCCACAGGAAATGGAACGACGGTTACGTATTGTAACCCTAGATTCCATGAGTGTGGGCGTAGCCCTTTAAGCCTTGAAGCCCCATTTGGCTCTTTGGCTGAAAAAATTTATTTGCCATTGGGAGCAGTTCCTCGGTCGAGAGGGGTTCTTATGGACCGAGGGCGTGGGCCCACAGCAGGTGGGCGTGGACTAGAAGTTTTCAAATGTTGGTGCAAAGCCAGTCTTAAAGACCGTGTAAAGTGAAATTAAATGTGTGTTTTTAGTTTGTCACATGGCATAAATATGTGTTATTAATCACCCATTTAAATCTGACTGATTAAAAACATTGTTTTCCTTATAAAATTAAGTCTCAAAAATCATGAAAAAACATGATTTTGCCCTGGTCTGGAACGCTGGGGGCGTGTCAGTGTGTGGGCGTGGTTTCAGCGCAGTACTGCTGCCTGCAGCTGAGCTGACTGTGTGGAGGCAGGCAGCAGAGATCCAGTAAACCTGCTCTGTTTTTATCCGAGTTCTGTCTGTAACAGCAGCTACTTTTTCCAAGAGTTACGCTGTTTTTGTAAATAGTTTTCTTGTGTGTTTTTAATCTGGAATTAATAAAAAAAAAAAAAAAAAAAAGAGTTGTACCATGCGGGATTTGAACCCGTGGGGTTTGGGACATAAGGCAGGCGCTTTATCCATTGAGCTATCCGGACATTACAGGTACTTGGCATAAAACCACGCGCTATAAAAACATGTTATGATTTGTACGGGTGCCCTGACCATTGCGACATCCAGGGAAGATGCACGAACGAGGCATAATTGATTAGCTAGCTAACAATGAACAAAATATCTATGCTATTGCTATCTGCGATTCGCGAGTGAACGGCTCCACCGAGGCGAATTTATACGGCTGGAGCTGCAGGGGGTGGGGGCTATACTAATGAGGACCGCGTGACGAAACGCGGTCACGTTTAAAACACGCCTAAAAAATCCTGAACCAGAAATATGTTTATACACAGTTTGCTCTATAACTCCAAAATTAATTGAGCTACAATTTTGAGACTTTTTACTCATTTACAAGATTACAATTACGACATTTATAATGTTTATTGAAGAAAATGATGAAATTCACTTTACACTGTCTTTAATGTGTGACATGACATCTTGCCAGTCTTAAAGTGTGACATGACATCTTGCCAGTCTTAATGCCTGACATGACATCTTGCCAGTCTTAATGTCTGACATGACATCTTGCCAGTCTTAATGTGTGACATGACATCTTGCCAGTCTTAATGTGTGACATGACATCTTGCCAGTCTTAATGCCTGACATGACATCTTGCCAGTCTTAATGCATGACATGACATCTTGCCAGTCTTAATGTGTGACATGACATCTTGCCAGTCTTAATGTGTGACATGACATCTTGCCAGTCTTAATGTGTGACATGACATCTTGCCAGTCTTAATGCATGACATGACATCTTGCCAGTCTTAATGCATGACATGACATCTTGCCAGTCTTAATGCCTGACATGACATCTTGCCAGTCTTAATGCATGACATGACATCTTGCCAGTCTTAATGCATGACATGACATCTTGCCAGTCTTAATGCCTGACATGACATCTTGCCAGTCTTAATGCCTGACATGACATCTTGCCAGTCTTAATGCATGACATGACATCTTGCCAGTCTTAATGTGTGACATGACATCTTGCCAGTCTTAATGTGTGACATGACATCTTGCCAGTCTTAATGTGTGACATGACATCTTGCCAGTCTTAATGCCTGACATGACATCTTGCCAGTCTTAATGCATGACATGACATCTTGCCAGTCTTAATGCATGACATGACATATTGCCAGTCTTAATGCATGACATGACATCTTGCCAGTCTTAATGCCTGACATGACATCTTGCCAGTCTTAATGCATGACATGACATCTTGCCAGTCTTAATGCATGACATGACATCTTGCCAGTCTTAATGCATGACATGACATCTTGCCAGTCTTAATGCCTGACATGACATCTTGCCAGTCTTAATGCATGACATGACATCTTGCCAGTCTTAATGTGTGACATGACATCTTGCCAGTCTTAATGCATGAGATGACATATTGCCAGTCTTAATGCATGACATGACATCTTGCCAGTCTTAATGCCTGACATGACATCTTGCCAGTCTTAATGCATGACATGACATATTGCCAGTCTTAATGCATGACATGACATCTTGCCAGTCTTAATGCCTGACATGACATCTTGCCAGTCTTAATGCATGACATGACATCTTGCCAGTCTTAATGCATGACATGACATCTTGCCAGTCTTAATGCCTGACATGACATCTTGCCAGTCTTAATGCATGACATGACATCTTGCCAGTCTTAATGCATGACATGACATCTTGCCAGTCTTAATGCCTGACATGACATCTTGCCAGTCTTAATGCCTGACATGACATCTTGCCAGTCTTAATGCATGACATGACATCTTGCCAGTCTTAATGTGTGACATGACATCTTGCCAGTCTTAATGTGTGACATGACATCTTGCCAGTCTTAATGTGTGACATGACATCTTGCCAGTCTTAATGCATGACATGACATCTTGCCAGTCTTAATGCATGACATGACATCTTGCCAGTCTTAATGCATGACATGACATCTTGCCAGTCTTAATGCATGACATGACATCTTGCCAGTCTTAATGCATGACATGACATCTTGCCAGTCTTAATGCATGACATGACATCTTGCCAGTCTTAATGCATGACATGACATCTTGCCAGTCTTAATGCATGACATGACATCTTGCCAGTCTTAATGCCTGACATGACATCTTGCCAGTCTTAATGCATGACATGACATCTTGCCAGTCTTAATGTGTGACATGACATCTTGCCAGTCTTAATGCATGAGATGACATATTGCCAGTCTTAATGCATGACATGACATCTTGCCAGTCTTAATGCCTGACATGACATCTTGCCAGTCTTAATGCATGACATGACATCTTGCCAGTCTTAATGCATGACATGACATCTTGCCAGTCTTAATGCCTGACATGACATCTTGCCAGTCTTAATGCATGACATGACATCTTGCCAGTCTTAATGCATGACATGACATCTTGCCAGTCTTAATGTGTGACATGACATCTTGCCAGTCTTAATGCATGACATGACATCTTGCCAGTCTTAATGCATGACATGACATCTTGCCAGTCTTAATGTGTGACATGACATCTTGCCAGTCTTAATGTGTGACATGACATCTTGCCAGTCTTAATGCATGACATGACATCTTGCCAGTCTTAATGTGTGACATGACATCTTGCCAGTCTTAATGTGTGACATGACATCTTGCCAGTCTTAATGCATGACATGACATCTTGCCAGTCTTAATGTGTGACATGACATCTTGCCAGTCTTAATGCATGACATGACATCTTGCCAGTCTTAATGTGTGACATGACATCTTGCCAGTCTTAATGTGTGACATGACATCTTGCCAGTCTTTTTTTTTTTTTTTCCATTTATAGATGGCCTCCCTTCACACCTTATAGCCATCCTCTCACTCCAATATGTATTTTTTTTTTTTAATAGAGAGAAAGAAAGAAAAGAGAAAGTGAGACAACAAAACAACAATTGTCCACAGAAAGAGCACAAGGCAAACACACCAAACCTCCGTCCACAATCCTGCAAAGCACATGACAGAACACAACAACGAAACATACAAGCATAAAGACTGATAATATTCATGACCTTGCAAAAGATTTCTATAAATACACATACCCATACCTACAAATATATATACAATATACATACATATATATTTATATTCATTTATATACCCATCTACATACATCTACTATACATCCCTGCATCCATTTGTGTGTGGTTGTGAGCATGCATAAGTGAATAAGGTTCCTCCAATAGAACATTTAGTAGCGACTGTGAAGCATCAGAGACCCGTCCCCCCAAAGCCCGAGACAGACGAAGGGGCGATCAAAGCCCAAGACCCCAGGAAGGACCCCGAGCCCAGAGTCCCCAGGACCACCCGAACAGGACGAGCCACTCGTCCACTCCCCAGATCCGACCAGTGGAAGAACCGGACGAACCCCACCAGGGACCACACACAATGACCCCCCGGGGTCAACAGCGACAATACACAGGCCCCCGCCGGAGCCCGCTGCACCGACGTAGCCCCAGGGCCGGTCACCGAGGCTCGGGCACCGGGGACGCCCATCCCTCAGGTCCAGACCTGACAGGACCAGAGGACCCGAGCCCCACCAGGCAGCCACCAGGCCGAGCTGACAAACGCCCAAGCGCCCAGCCCCAGATAGTGAGGGCCCCAAGCACGCCCGCAGGCAGAGGAACACCCACCAGGGGGCCACGTGGCAGGAGCGCGACACTGGGTAGCCTCAGAAGTATCAGAGAGGGGGCAGTCCAAGTCCCAGCCTGACACTTAAACATTCATACACAGACACACTCATTCAGACCCACCCTCATCCTCACCCTCAGTCACAGAAAGACAAACAATAACGACACGCTCCATTCATAATCCCGATGCACACTCTATACCCCCTAGGTCCAAGACATGTACCTGCTCCCTACATGGGGCAGCCCACATCCAAACCCAGGAGGTAGACCCATTCATTCTGGGGTGGAGAGCAGCAGACGTCCCAAGATCCGGCACACCCCGCGCCCCGCCGACAGGACAGGACACCCGAGTCCAAGCAGCCCCAGAGGGAGCGCACTGCCAGCCCCGCCCACGGCGAACCCGCAGGCCCCGAACCCCCCCACACCCCAGCACAACCCCTGACGGCCCACCCCCAGAATGTCCGCAAGGCAACCAGGGGGTAAGAGAAAAATAAATAAATAATATATAAATAAATACATAAATAAATAAAATTGAAATTAACAAATCAAGACCCCGACACACACACCCCCGTCCCCAAATGTACTGTTGGTGAGTGTTGTTGTAAAGTGTATTTAAAAGGGAAAGAGAAGGAGCAAAGGCTAGCATTATACCAGTTTCCCCTCCACTCCAACTCTAACCCAGGCCCTAATTGTCTAGATGCATAATGTTGAGTGAGCATAGGCATGGGGGCGAGATTGATGTCATCCCGCCACCCATAGCCATAGTGCTCACTCCATTCCCTATATGTGACTTTTATGAAGATGTTTATGAATGAATGTCTAAAGTGTATATAAAATTGAGTCCCAGGTGCTCTTAACAACAGAGATGTAAAACCATTGCAGCACACCCGAGACCCAAATTCCCTACATGTATTAATTTAAGATGAAGAGGGCGGAGGTGCGTGTTGAGGGATGGGGAGAAAAATATCTGCAGGAACAGTGCTCCCACAGCGAGTCAGCTCCCCCGCTTAATCTTAATGTGTCTTAATGTGTGACATGACATATTGCCAGTCTTAATGCATGACATGACATCTTGCCAGTCTTAATGTGTCTGCGGTTCGCAGGGGTCGTGGCGGCCCTGGTGGGTGTGGGCTGTTGGTTCTGCTGTTGGCGGCCCTCGGGGCCGTGTCCCTCTCTGGTCTTGGCTCAATGTCCTGGCGGTCGGAGAGGTGTTTCCTTTACCTCGCTCCTTGGGTGGACCTTGGCGAGCTGGGGGGGTAAGCAGGGTCAGCGGGGGAGCTGACTCGCTGTGGGAGCACTGTTCCTGCAGATATTTTTCTCCCCATCCCTCAACACGCACCTCCGCCCTCTTCATCTTAAATTAATACATGTAGGGAATTTGGGTCTCGGGTGTGCTGCAATGGTTTTACATCTCTGTTGTTAAGAGCACCTGGGACTCAATTTTATATACACTTTAGACATTCATTCATAAACATCTTCATAAAAGTCACATATAGGGAATGGAGTGAGCACATGGTTATGGGTGGCGGGATGACATCACTCTCGCCCCCATTCCTGTGCTCACTCAACATTATGCATTTAGACAATTAGGGCCTGGGTTAGAGTTGGAGTGGAGGGGAAACTGGTATAATGCTAGCCTTTGCTCCTTCTCTTTCCCTTTTAAATACACTTTACAACAACACTCACCAACAGTACATTTGGGGACGGGGGTGTGTGTGTCGGGGTCTTGATTTGTTAATTTCAATTTTCCAGGCACGCCTGCCTCGTCTGTCCTGCCTGGTCCTTCATCTCTGGAGCCCAGTTTCGATTTGGCTTTGTGCCTCACCACCCCGACCAAACCTGTAAGAGAAAAACCAACCAGATTAATATCAATCACTCAGCTCCTTCAACCAAACTCTAATCACCATCTCCTTCCTTCTCAGGGCTCCAGCAGATCATCTGTAAATAATTCAAGCACTGAAAATAATAAACACTGTTCTTTTCCTACCCTGAGTCTTGTCTCGTACCAATCTGGGTTCCCTGAATCACAACAGTGTGTAACAGGGTGCCTTTATTCTGTGAAAACAGAAATCAACTTCTTAGTAATGGCTTCACCGAGCTGACTTAACTGTACAGCTTGAACTGAGATACTTCTTCATTTAGACTAATCTTTGAGTAATCACACAGTTGTACAGTTTCTGTTACATATCATGTACAAAATAAATCATGTTCATTACAATAGACAACCGTGAAATTGCCTCTTTTCTTTGATAGACAAGCGAACGCTAATTAGCATTTAGGCTAACTAACAGCAGCTAACAGTGACAGTACGTTTAATACAAAGAAAGATGTCAAAATATAATAAGTGCCAATTTTCCTGAACTTACAAACACTTCTAACAATGTTACATATATCATGCTTGTACACTTAACTCACCTGTGAAAACAGAGATCAACTTCTTTAGTAATGGCTTCACCTGCTAACTTAACTGTACAGTTGGTTTGAACTGAGCTGCTTCATAAAGTTTGGAGGTCAGTCTCTTATGCGCCACTACTGCCCTCTTCTGGTGAAGAATGGTAAAGCACCAGAAATTACTGTTCAATCAAATGTGAGTCAGTGCCACACAACAAAAACACAAGTACTGTAATGCAATATAAAGTTGTGGGTGGGGGCTTTTAACAGTACAATAGTCCTGGGGGCCAAACATAGCAGATTAGTTTATTTTGTGTTAACTGTGTCATGTTCATTATCTCCCCTAATTATATTCTACGTTGTTACTTCTTTATAAGCTGAACATCAGAGTAGATACAGTTCATGTCAAAGTAATGTTGAATTTGTTTAAACTCAACTTTTTCCATTAACTTATTTAAGACTGGTAAAATACTTATAGGCCTGCTATTTTGCCCCGTTAAAGGTTCTTTCAAATTTTTAGCCACCGGAATAACTTGAAAATGTTCAAGGACCTGGATAAATACATTCATCAAAACACAGATTAAAAATATGACATAAAGACTTGGCTATTAAATTAGCTGAGACCTTAACAAGCCTTCCATCCATATTGTCAATGACACATAGTTTATCTATATTGATTGATCTAAGCAGCTATTCCAGAGCTTCTTCATTTCTATGTTTAAATACAAAATGGCACTATTTATTTTTCATAACTTGATTTTTCATAATTTCATGTGACAATTTTCCGCTCACTAGGGGGCATCCATCCATCCATCCATCCATGCATCTGTCCATCATCCATCCATCCATCCATCCATGGGCCTTCTTGAGTAGATAGAAGTGATGGCTCTCCAGGTGAGGTCACTGGATATATGCACCCCCAGGTACCTGTAGCAGGAGACCACCTCCACAGCTGCTCCTACGATGTATAAGGGATGAAAACGATCCTTGTCCCATCTGAAATCCACCACCATCTCCTTGGTCTTCTTCACATTGATGCAGAGATTATTGTCTCTGCACCACTGCACCAGGTGTTCCACCTCCTTTTTGTATTTGGACTCATTGGCCCTCATGCACGAAAATGTTCGTATTTTTATCCTAAATTTCTCCTACTTTTGTTCGTACGAAGCGTTCGTACGAACATGCCACGTCAGATCCAACAAACTCTTCTATCCACAGGAAAAGCGTGTAAACGGGCTGCTTAAAGTTGATGGATCCCACCTGTTCTACTCACCTGCGCGTGCTCGCAAGAAGGTAATTTACATAATTTCCACCCCTCAAAACACCATATAAGGCCACGTTTCCTGCCTTCTGACAGCAGGAAGTGTCCATTCATTCAAACTCAAGAAGTAAAAGGAGGAACTTCACGCGTTCGGAGATCTGCTCTCAGTCGCGCTGTGGCTACCCCCCCCCCCCCCCGCAGGTGTCGGATGGTCAAATATCTTTAATTTTAGTGTACTGTGTTACATTATAGTTTCACTTATTCAGAAGAGCCGTGGCGCACCGCTACCCCCCACCCCCCCGCAAGTGTCGGATGTGTTTTTCAACAGAAGCATTTTAAAATGTCTCGAAACTACAGTTAACATCATATTAATATTGTAGTGCATATGTCTCCCGTGGGTCGTACAGTATCAGAAATCAAGAATAAATGGTTTGATCTGAAAATGGCTTCAAACAAACGTCTTGCCGCAGCACGGACAGGAGGTGGTCAGGAGATGGTGGACAATAAATGCCACGCTGCAAGACGCGTGCCAACATGTTTTGCAGCACAAATGATGCGCGCACCTCCTGGTCAGCGCGCACCTCCTGATCATCGCGCACCTCCTGATCATCGCGCACCTCCTGGTCAGCGCGCACCTCCTGATCATCGCGCACCTCCTGGTCAGCGCGCACCTCCTGATCATCGCGCACCTCCTGGTCAGGGCGCACCTCCTGGTCAGGGCGCAACCACATTCTGCAGGTTATATTTCGAATCAGATATAATAATCCGATGGTGTTTGGCACAGGATCAGTCTTAATTCGTACTTGTTCTGCGGCGGTGTATGGGAATTTTATGTACCTGGGTGTTAATATGAGGAGCGGCTTTGATGACCAAGGGGAGCGCACGACTCACTGAAGCCTGCGCGACACACCAGACAAATTAAACTTAAAATTATAATTCTAATTCAAACAGAATAACCTATTGTCAAGAATAATTATGGTGCGTGAATATTTTAAACCCAAAATATTTTCTAAATAACGAAATATGAAGTTATTAGTGGAGAAATTCCGTCTGGATGACAGCGACTGACGCTCCTAAAATATACGACAGGTCCGGACCACTCGTAAAGTTTGTTCGTATCTGAAAAAAATCTTAGGATACGAAAACATTGTTGGATGCCGCAAATGATCCTAAATCACTCGTACGCACAGTGTAAGAACAAATCTGTGCGTACGAACGGTTCGTGCATGAGGGCCATTGTTCATGATGACTTTTAGTGGTATCACACAGGCAGGATGAAAATAATAAATCACAAAGTAAACTAGGAACAAAACTTGATACATTGATCAATCTGGTGTTGAGTTCATGTTAAAATGGGATTACTGGAATCTGCTGGGATGCTGAGGAGCTGGCAAGTTGGAAGATCCAATCAGGAGGACCTCTGATGGAGTCTGGAGGAGGTGTAGAGTCATCACTCCCAGAGAAAACCTGAGACAGAGACGAACCAGACGACATGGAAACATGAGAAACAGAAGAAGATCATGAAATCAGAACATCACTGAGGCTCTCTCATGGCTAGAATTTACTGAAATTATCACGTTTAGGAAGAGATTAATTTAATTAAGATCATCTTGCCTTCATCACAAGTCTAACTCTTATTTTTCTGTTTCCCCAACAGGCTTGTTGAAACTGCAGCAGCTCCTCAGACAGTTCCTCGTCTCCAAGAAAACTCCGTCTGAACGATTGATGAGACAGGTCCCCCCACCACCCGAAAGAGCTTCAACATGACAAAATGGCCCCCATCAAAGAGGTCGTTTGTTCTGATGACATTTTTCTTGTTTTCACTCTTGAAAATCTCATTTCTCTTTATTCTTTTTTTAATTTTATTTTTTATTTGTAGTAAGTGAATTATCTATTAAGTTTCATTTCTTTCTTTCTTTTTTTTTTTTCATTTTTTCATTTTCTTTTTTTTTTGGGTTTCATTTTTTAATTTTCTTTCTTTTTTTTTTGGTTTCATTTTTTAATTTTCTTTCTTTCTTTTTTTCTTTCTTTTTTTTGGTTTTCATTTTTTCATTTTCTTTCTTTTTTTCATTTTCTTTTTTATGTGTGTGAGTAACTGAGCTCGGCTGTCAGTGCTGCAGTCTTATAATCCTGAGGTTGTTGGTTCAAGTCCAGGTTGCTTCAGGAAGGCCATCCCATGTAAAACAATTGTCAATCTTTGATTCAAGTTCAGCCGCTGTAACAACCCCTGCAGAAGGAAGCAGCTGAAACTTCTTGTCTTTCTCTTTTGAAATTCTTTTGTCTTGACGTTGTATTGAAGGTATTTTTCTCTGTTTATAGATTTCTTTCAGAGCTGTAAGTCCTGACATTTATTTTATTGCAGAGTTCACTTCACAGTGAGCTCACTACTTTACAATATTGTAAATTAAGTCCCATAAATCTCTCTGAAGCAGCATGGTGGGGGACACCCCCCTCCTTTAAACCTCTGGACAACATTCTTACTGAGGGCAGCTGTTAAATCTGACAAACTGCTGAATGTTCATGTTGTCACTTTACGTCGTGCACACTTAGTTGACTGGAAACTTTTGTTTTATAACTTTTTGAAAACTTTCATTAAAAATGTTGCAAATTAAATTTTACGACAATGTTTTAAAATAATAAATTCAAAAAATATTAAAAAGACTAAACATCTTTACATATGTCTGATTATTTTTGAATCAGTGGCAGGAAAATAGTTTTTACTCAAACAATCAAAGAATCATTTAAAAAATAAATAATTTTGAACTCGAGCCAAATGCTGATAAAACAATAGTTTTACTAAAAGACACCAAACTTTGATTGCTGGATCTAAATAGTCTAAGTTGAGTTTTCTTTGCTGCTATGAGATGGTCAAGAAGTGTTTCACAGGATCTGTCCTTGAATTATTTTATTTTATATTTACACAGAACCTACTGTGGGATCAGGAAGTAACCTGACCCCCTTCAGTCTGCAACTTTGTTACGTTGCAGGCTCATGCTGCACTTTTCAAAGAATAAAAAACAAAACAAAAATCCTTCATTACATCTCAGTACCACATACTGACAAAATGAAAACAGAGTTCCACACAAGTGTGTACATTTATTAAAAAGAAAAATGCTTAAACTATTTACATAAGGCTAAAATAATTAAAGGGCTTTAGTGAAAATGTTAAAGTCACACAGTTATGTTTGCAAAAGGTGTCCAGGTAAAAGCGGCTGCACAAAGTTGAGGAAAGTCAAACGTAAAATCAAAAAGTTAGTCCTCTACATGTGGACGGCAGCAGCAAGAAAAAGTTTCAGACACTCGAGTGAAAAATGTTCTGATTGTTTTGCCAACGTTCCTCCAGCCAGATGAAGCAGAGACAGCAGACTGTGATGATTGAGCAGGTGAAGAAGAAGAGTCTTCTTCACAGGAGCCAGCTGGTTCCTCTCCACACCTAACACTGGCCTCACACTCAGAGACAGAGCAGGAAGCTGGGTTTCCATCAGTCAACATGGAGCCTGCATCACTGCAGCAAACATCTTCTCTGTCTTCTCCAAGGGACCAATAAGAAGAGCTCGTCAACGTGGAGCAGCGCTCCGTTTCACTCGTCAAGTCTGTTGGTTGAATCTCACCAAGTGACAACACAGAAGAAGCAGCATCTCCGTCCTCCCAGTTTCTATCCACAACATCCAACCTGTTGGATGAGTCTTGGTCAAGTTCAGAAGCTGCGGATGTGTTCAAGCTGCCAGCTGAGCCCCCCACTGAGCAGACCCCCATCAGTGTTTGGGAGGTGGTCAAACTGCACCAAGTACAACAGGAAATGAATGAATGAGTCACTGAATCAACACTCAGTCCAGTCTCATGTTTCCTGTGAGGTGAAACGTCTAAACTCTCCACAAACGTCTGAAATAAAGTTTGTCTGAACAACAAACTCCTGAAACACTCTGCCTATACTACTGTACTGTAAATAGTCTGCCATTCTCTATATTCCAATACATACTGAAAATTATTATTGATATTGTTTATCTTACTTCTTTATATGATTTTTTTTGTGTGAATCTTTTTATCTGTTGCTGCTGTTACACTTGAATTTCCATCCGTGGGACAATAAAGGCTGTTTCTATTCTATTCTATGAAATAAAAACTAAGCATTCCACTTGTTTATTTCTCTAAAATGATGTGGAGACATTCAGGACTACATTCAGGCTGTGATTAAACTCAGATCAAACCTGTTGCTCACTGGGTGTCTGTGTCTGCAGACTGGTGGACACTTACTAGTCTCTGCTGAGCGGCTGCTCTCTCAGGTGGGACATGGTGATGAATGGATGCTGCAGGCCTTCTCTGGGGGACATCCTCTTGTTGCCGTCTATGACCAGCAGCTCTTTGAGGAGGTTGATGAAAGCTGTCCGGTCCAGATGTTCATCAGCATTCTCATGTGGATGCACCTGGTTTTCAGAAACAGAGTCAGGTGTTCTGATCAGACACAGATCAACAAGTGATCAACTTGTTCTGCAGAGCACAGATACCTACATCAACCAGTCTGTCAAGACAGCTCGGCAGCTCCACGGAGCTGTGCTGCTGCTCTGCACTGCTGCCGCCAGCTGCTAAATACTCTTCATGGGTCTAAAGGAACAAAACACACAAAACATCTGTTTTAGAAAAGTGTCAATAAAATGACCGCAGCTCCTCTAATCAAGAAGAACAAGTTTCTCTACCAGCAGCCTCCATCTTGCACCCTCAGCAGCATCTTTGGTGAAAAACTGCAGAGTATAAAGCCCAGCTTCAAGCATGTGGTCCTCTGGCTGACCCACAAGTTTCACCATGCAGCTCATCTACAGACACAACATACAGTCACATCAGCAGCATGTTTCCACTCAGCTCTGGATGTCTGCTGCAGCTCACTTACCGCCTGATATTCACATGTGACAGGAAACAGGTGGTCAGCCAGGTAGAGAAAGGCCAAAAGGCAGCCGAGCCCCCACACATCCACAGCTGCAGTGAAGGGGAGGCCGAGGAACACTTCTGGAGACCTGAGGAGGACAAAGACAGGAACATGACTGTCTGCAAAGCTCTGAGGACCAACATGAAGGTTTCAACAGACAGCTCGTCCACATTCAAAACTGAACAATGGAGGCTAAATCCACCTGTAGCCGACTGGCTGAAGAGTCAGTCCAGGATGGATCTGGGAGGCTGGGATGGCTTGACCAAAGTCTATTAGTTTGACCCGAAGAGGCTGCTTGATCAAATCAACAAACATGACGTTGTCTGGTTTAACATCAGTGTGCAGGACACCAAGATCCTGCAGGGCGTCCAGGGCCACCAACAGCTGCAGCCACAGCAAACATCAAATCAGATGGAGAGTTTCAACCACAGCTGTGAGGAGCTGATCCAAATATACGGATCAACAGATTCTGCTTCTGCATTAGAAGAACACAAACCTGCTGCGCTATGGGGCGGATCACACTGGTTTTCAGGGGAGTCCAGTCTACTGCATCCAGCAGGTCGAAAAGAGTCCTGTCCAGCATCTCGAAGGCGAGACAGGTCTGGCCCAAGTACTCAAAGTGCTCATAGAACTGGACCAGGTTACACTGGTCTGTGTTCAGGACACTGATCATGTTCATCATGAACACCTGGGAGAACAAGAGGACACCAACTAGATGATCTAACCAAACAGCAGCAGCTCATGGTGCATATTCAACCAGAGCAGGAAGAAAAAGACTGAAATATAAAGAGCAGAAGTCTGGATGAACCTCTTCATCAGGGGCAGCATCACAATCCTTCTTCAGGATCTTAACGGCCACGCTCTTTTTGGCCTTCAGGTTCAGGCATTTGGCCACTTTGCCAAAACTACCTTCACCAATAAACTCCAGGACGGAGTAATGAGAGGAGCCGCCGAGCAAAGTTTCACCAACCTGGATGTCCGGTTCAGTCAGTGAGACTGTGGACAGAGAAACATTCAAGTTCACTTTCTTTGTCCCTCCAGACTCATTTAAACCACACACACATCAAATCACATTTATTCAGCAAATAAACAACAATAAAGTACAAAGACAGTGATGAAGTCCTGACGTTCAGCCGTGAGCTTAGAAAAAGACTAAAACAACTGGGTCAGATATTCATGTTATCTATTTATAGATTATAAACTGATCAATCAAATCAGAACAACTTTATTTATAAAGCACTTTTAAAACCAGCAGAGTTCAACAAACCCCAAAACAACAGGCAGAAAAACACAAGAGCCCTGAGATCTAAACAGCACCTGACCACAGTCTAAAGACTGGAGCAGAAACTGATCAAAACTCACTTTGAGCCATGAAACATCCTAAAACCTCATTTTAATGTTTCCATTTTATTGTTGTTGTTTAAAAGAGACATACAAGAAGGAACATTAATTTTGTTTTATGTTTAAAAAAGGAGTATAGTTTGGATGTAACTGTTTAAATCTGATATAAAGATAAGGCTGGTCAAGGATTTATTTGTAAACTTCATGTTTATCACATAATAACAGATTTCTGATCATTTTACTACATTTATTTGAGTAAAAGTGACGTGAGAAAGAGGAAACATGTTAAAGTGACTCTGACTTTAACCAGCAAATGCTGCTGAAATCAATTCTTTACAATATTTCTGTCACGATCCAACAGAAATCTAACGTGTGCAGCTTTAAAGAGCACTTTTACTGCTGCCATCATGATTCAACTTTGTTTTCACAGCAGATATTTTCAGTCAAAGCAGAAATGATTTTACCTGCTGTGTCCCAAGTGTTTGAGTCAGACGTCAGTGACATCTTTGAGTCTGCTCAGGGTTCAGAGATTCACAAAAAACACTTGAAGCAACACTTCAACCTTCAGCTGTCTCAGAGGAACAACTTCTGTTTGTCTTTCTTCAAAAAATGGTCTCAAAGATCTGTTTGTGTCTCTCAGAGGACGATCTAATGACGTGCTCCGATCAGGACTGATCTGGTTTTACAATTCTTTTAGAATTTATGACACAATGTAAAACATGACAACAAGTTGTTGTTGTTGTTTAAACACCATGACAACAACATGTTGTTGTTTAAACACCATGGTAACAAATAGTTTTTTTAATGTGGAATATCTATGCAAATGATTTTTCATGTCACATTTCAATCAAACTAAATACACTGAATAGATTCTTTATGGTCATGGACTCTAGTTCATGTTACTGCAGATGATGCAGGAATGATTTCACCTGTTTTGTATCAATAATATATTTTGTTGGTGGGGATATTTTTAAAATCTATCTTTTATAATAAACAGTTTGGTTGCACGGTTTATTCACTTGCAAAACTGTAAAATAACAAAATTCAACTATTAAAGATCAATGTAGTTGTCATTGTTTTGTTTTTACTTTAAGTTTTCTTTTAAAAATGATTTTATATTTTTGCTGTTCTCCTGTGAAAACACTTCAAACACTGGAAGCAGAGCTCTGGTTAGGACAAGATGATGTGAAACAGAGCAGTTCTATTTCATCCCTACTGACCGCCAGAGGGCGGTGCTTAACAGCACTGGATGTCGCATCTTGCGCATGCGCAGGTCGAGAATGTATACCAACATGGTCACGTGTGACCCCCGGGGATACCGGTGAGTCTATATAGGCACGTGACACCGGTAGCCCAGTCTCTTTTCATCTTCTCGCATGCAGGTTGCTTCGGTGGTAAGACTGTTAGCTTGTCGCTGTTGGCCTCGCGACTGCGGTCGGAGCTGTGAGGATTTTCTCACCCTCCAGAGGCTGCGCGAGCTCTACCTTATCACAACTTTGACCTACGATTGGTGAGTTGTTTCTGTCTTGTTTTCATCGACGGGACGGTGGCGCGTTCGCTTCCGCGTCGATTTTTTTCTGTGATGACACGGCGTTAAGCCAACCTCTGTGTTCGGCTTGCCTGTGTATCGGCCGTTTTTTTTTCAGGCTTGTTTTTGGTATTGTCTGGCAGCCGTGTTAGGCTGCTTTGACATTGTTTAATTCAGCCGTTCAGGCTTACTTTGATTGCAGCCTTGTTATGGTACATCCAGACCGAACGCGATTTCAACTGCAAAAAACCTCAACACGCACGCAAGTGGACGCACTTTGTGTCCAGACCAAAAAGCCAGAAGCGAAACTACCCAGAAAACTGCTGCGCAGGGTTGCCAGATAAAAATTAATTAATCATCTAGTACTGTTGCTTATTTTTTTTTACCCAAACTGTCATATTTGCTGCGTGAGGGTCTGATAAGATTAATAATGTGTTGAGTTTAGTGAACATTTGCACTGAAAAGGGGTAAAAATAAATAAATAAATAAATAAAATTCATGTTTATCTGGCAACCCTGCTGCTGCGGGGGTGTGGGGGAGGAGCTTACCGGTGTACCGAGTCGTCAATGCACTCCGCGAGGTGAGGAGCTCTTTATTTCTGTCTCTGTGGAGCAGACTTGACTGGTTGTGAAGGAATTGTCGCGAACACACAGCTACAATGAGTTTCTCTTCCATATTCCATGACTCCGCGGGTTTTTTCTGTGTTCCACAAACAATACGTCACATGCGCAATGGTTTCCGCGTCACTGGTTTCCGCGTCACATAGGGACTCTCCCCCTGACCCCCTCTCTTCTCCCCCGACTCTCCCTGATTGGTTGACACACCAACCAATCGGGTAGAGTTTGAGCGGCGTTTGAAAGTTGAACGGCGAAATCTTCAGCATGTTGGAGGCGTGCTTTGGAGGTTGACGCGGGTTCACGTGCACGGAAAAAGCTCTCCAGCACGCTCAACACGCACGCGACGTGACGCAAGACGCCAGGAGGCGCCTGGAGGTGCGTCCACCATTGACTTTGCATGTAAACTGGACGATGCTGCAGTAGAAAACGCATTCGGTCTGGATTCACCATTAGGCTGCTGTTTCGTGTTTAATTGCAACCGTTTTTCAGGCTTGCTTTGACATTGTTTAATTCAGCCGTTTCAGGCTTACTTTTGATATTGCTTGATTGCAGCCGTGTTTGGGCTGCTGTTTCGTGTTGTTTAATTGCAACCGTTTTTCAGGCTTGCTTAGACATTGTTTAATTCAGCCGTTTCAGGCTTACTTTTGATATTGCTTGATTGCAGCCGTGTTTAGGCTGCTTTTTTCGTATTGTTTGATTGCAACCGTTTTTGGGCTTGCTTTGACATTGTTTGATTCTGCCATTTCAGGCTTACTTTTGATGTTGCTGCAGCCGTTAGGCCTGCTTCTGAATTATTTAATTGCAGCCGTTAGGCCTCGGGCTTCATGCTGTTGTGCAGCTGTGTTCGCCCTGCCTCATTCGGTTGCTTCTGTCCTACGCCCTATTCGGGAACTCCTGGTGGCGTTCTCTGCTTCACCGGTTCCCTGACCCGTTCACCCTTGATACTGCTGTGCGGCTGTGCTCGGCTTGCCTCATTCGGTTGCTTCCGTCCTACGGGCTATTCAGGAACTCCTGGTGGCGTTCTCTGCTTCACCGGTTCCCTGACCCGTTCACCTTGACACTGTTGTGCAGCTGTGCTCGGCTTGCCTCATTCAGTTGCTTCCGTCCTACGGGCTATTCAGGAACTCCTGGTGGCGTTCTCTGCTTCACCGGTTCCCTGACCCGTTCACCTTGACACTGTTGTGCAGCTGTGCTCGGCTTGCCTCATTCAGTTGCTTCCGTCCTACGGGCTATTCAGGAACTCCTGGTGGCGTTCTCTGATTCACCGGTTCCCTGACCCGTTCACCCTTGATACTGTTGTGCAGGTCACTGTTGTGCAGCTGTGCTCGGCTTGCCTCGGTTTGCTTCCGTCCTTCGGGCTGTTCGGGAACTCCTGGGGCGTTCTCTGCCTGGTGGCGTTTCTCTGCTTACCGGTTCCCTGACCCGTTCACTTGTTAGCTACGGTCACGAGTGGCGATTCAGCTCGACCTGACCTTGGCATTGTCTGCTCGACCTGGTTCCTGTCCGGTTCGCCCGACTGGTGTCTAGCGTGGCGATCTCAGCTCGACCTGACCCTGTTCTGTGAACGTGCGATAGTGTACGCACCGGTCTGCGGGATTTGTTGACCCCTCTCCGGTTGGGGGATGGGCATAATCTGTGTCCCGCTTGGGACCAGATCACCTGTAGGCGTCCTTGGCTGATTTTCGGGATGCTTTGAATCTGGCTTGCATGTGTCTGCTGCCAGTTCACGTATCTTTTCCTGCTCTGTCGGAAGCGGAAGGTTCGATAGTGGGTGCTTGAGGACTGCACTCACTCGGTCGCGTCTGGCTGCTCCACGGAGCCAGCCTGATGCTTCCAATGTTTTTTCTTTCAGCGTCCTACTGGGTCGTCCCTTCTGGTTCCCCGTCTGCCATTGCATGGAAGGGGTTCCTGCCTGTTGGACAGACCCTGCAGCCATTTCACGGTTGACCTCTGATGGCTGGGCCTTGGCGGCAGTGCAGGATGCGACCACGTTTGGCTTGGGTCGTACCCTCTGTTGAATCTACCATAGCATCCCTCATCCCGATGAGGTTCTGGGAGCCAATGCTAGGTGTCCTCCACCTCAGTGTCGTGCGACTGATGGTCTGCTTAGCGGTAATTCCTTGTCGTTTTATTACTGGTCTCAGCCTCTCTAGAGGGCTTGGCGATTGATGCGCCTACCCATCGTTTGATGGACGCATCTCTTCATACGTTTGCACTTTTGTCGAGGGACATTGGCCGTGCCCTGTCTACCCTTGTCCAGGCACGACACCAGGTCTGGCTGACGCAGGCTCCTCTTACCGAGGCCTGTAATAGGACCTTGTTGAGTTTTCCTGTGGTCCCTAGGGGGTTGTTGGCTCTGTTGCGCCTTCGGCTCTGGAACGGTCAGCCCAGGCTTCCCATACCAGGCAACGGCTGAGCAACCTTCATCGCAGTCGATTGCGACGCCATGTTGTGTGTGCTGCTGCGTCTTTTTTTGCCCCCTTGTCCGGCACCGTCTTTGCCTTCTGTCGGGCAACCGTGGCCTACTGCGAGACCTTCCTCTGGCTAGTGGGATGCTTCCGAGAGTCTGGCTCACGTCACTTGTAAGCCTTGGCAGTCCACTCGGTGACCTTCCCGCCCTCTTTGGGCAGGGGGACTCGGAACTGTTACGGAGCTGGCGATGGGACATTTGCCCTGGACCGGCTCGGTCGTTGGACCGCTCTCGTTCCCGATCCATGGGTCGTGTTTACACTGACTCGGTGTCGCACGCTACAGTTCCACTGTCACCCTCCCGTTCCTGATCAAGTCTGTGTGATGGTGATTCTCGTACGGGTGACGGTTCAGGCTCTGAACCGCGAGATAGACTCCTTGCTGGCCGGGGGCGCTATATTGCTTGTCGACCCCCTGCAGGATCCGGGGTTTTTTACTCAGGTGGCGGACTCCGCCCTGTTTGGACCTGTGGGGTCTCGACGTGTTTTTTCCAGGCTATCCCTTCGCATGCTGGGCATCAGGGATGGGCATGGGGCGATCTTCCCAGGCGACTGGTTCGCCTTGGTCGATTTGAAGGATGCTTACTTTCATGCTGTTCCCCCGTGTATTCACGCGGTGCGTGGCTGCGGCCCTGCGTCCCCTACAGGCCAAGGGACTGGTGGCCCGGCCTTACCTGGATTGTTGGGTCATCTGTGTGCCCACAGGGACTCGGGTAGTGGCGGACGCGCACATAGAGCTTTGTGTGCACTGGCTGGAGACCGACTTGGTTCCGTCACGGGGTCGCGTTCCTTGGGGTCACATTGGACTCCCTCACTATCACTGCTCGCCCATTGCCCTCGTGTGTCGGGGGCATTCTACAAACGTTGCCCTCCTTTCTACCCGGCTGTACCCCCCCCCCCCCCTTGTTGCTTACCTTACTTGGTTGGGTAAGCTGACTGCTGCTCATGTCGCCTATCGGGGGCAGCACGGTCAATGACATTGCTATGGCTGACCCAGGTGCTCTTCCCTGGGCTGTACCTTTTTTTTTGACGGCTTGGGGGTGGGCCGCTTTCCAAGGGTTGGAATGTGCTGGCCGATAATTCTGTCTCGGGAACGCCCTCCCCCGAGGGTGTGGAGGCCCCGCCTGGAGGTGATGGCGGTCGTTCGGGAGACTTACGGCAGGGCGGCTATGGCCCTGTTTGCGTCCCGGGAGATGACGCATTGCCCTGCTTGGTTCTCCGTGGCGGACGGTGCCTGTCCTCTGGGTCAGGACGCTCTGGCTCACGACTGGCCTCGGGTCCTGCTTTATGCTTTTCCGCCGCTTCCCCTGATAGACCCTACTCTCCTGGGAGTCCTTCAGTGGGGATGTCTGGTTCTTCTGGTAGCCCCTTTATGGCCGGGGTGGATCTGGTTTCTACTGCTGCACAGTCTCTGTTGCAGCTCTCTGATACATCTTCCCTACAGGACAGGTCTCCTGTCACAGCTGGGGGGGGTCGGATCCTGCACTCCAATCTTGGTTGCTTCCGGATCTGGTTTGGCCGCTACGAGGCCCGGCATCTCGTTCTCGGAGTATGCCGGCGCCATCGGGCATACATTGACTGCCGCGTGGGCCCCTTCCGCACGGTTTCTGTGCGCTCGTGTGTGGGAGGTTTTTTGGTGTCCTGTTGGACATGGAGATCCTGTTATTTTGACCTTCCTTCAGGCATTGCTCTCTCGGGCCGGTCTCCGTCCATTTTGAGAGTTATGTGGCCGCCATCTCTTGTTGGTGTGCGGCTATGGATTGTGTGACGATGGGCCGTCACCAGGACGTTTCTGTGTTTCTAAGGGCGCCCGGCGCTTGCGCCCTCCCTTGCGCCCTGTCGTGCCTGTGTGGGACCTCTCTCTCGTCCTCGCTGCGTCCGTTTGAGCCATTGGCGGCTATGGGCCTTGAGTTCTTGTCTGGACTGACTGCTTTTCTCCTTGCCATGGCTTTGGCAAAGCGGGTGGGTGAACTGCACATGTGTCTGTTCACGAGTCTTGTTGCCGCTAGAACCCGGCTGGTTCTGGCGTTACTATCTGACCTGTCGTGGGAATTCTTCCTATGGTGGCCTCGTCTGCGTGCCGCTCTATGCCCATTCAGCTTGCTTGCTTTGTTGCAGACGGGCCTGATGAGCCTCTCTGCCTGTTCGGGCTCTGGACGCATATGTCAGTCTCACAGCTTCTGTGCGACGGTTTGACTGTCTGTTGTTTGTTACGAGAGGCCCCGCTGAGGGCAGGCCCTTTCCAGGCAGCGTCTTCCACGTTGGATTGTGGATGTGGTGGGACGGGCGTCTGTTTTACAGGGTCGCCAACCTCTTGCTGGGCTGTGCCATTCCACCGGGGGCATTGGTGCGCCATGGGCTGCTGTGTCTGGGTCTCTTTGGAGGCTATATGTGCTGCAGCCTCCTGGTCATCCGTACACCTTTGCTAGGTTTTACAGAGTTAACCTGGCTGCCTTTCACCCACTGGGGGGAATCCTGTCCCAGCGTTCATCTTTCCAGTGGGATGGGCACTTGTTTTTGGATTGTTTGATTCCTCAGGACTCTGCTGGTATTAGTCATCCAGTGCTGTTAAGCACCGCCCTCTGGCGGTCAGTAGGGATGAAATAGAACGAAATTTACGACTGTAACTACGGTTCTATGAATCCCGGATGACCGCCAGAGAATCCGGTCCCTCGGAATCATCGTGTTTCGCGAGAAGATTTAAAGGGACTGGGCTACCGGTGTCACGTGCCTATATAGACTCACCGGTATCCCCGGGGGTCACACGTGACCATGTTGGTATACATTCTCGACCTGCACATGCGCAAGATGCGACATCCAGTGCTGTTAAGCACCGCCCTCTGGCGGTCATCCGGGATTCATAGAACCGTAGTTACAGTCGTAACTTTCGTTATGTTCTGTCTAATTACAAATATTACAGCAAATTTCATCACAGTTGACACAGTTGGTAACGTTGTCGCCTCTCGGTGCGAAGGTTGTCAGACCCACACATATGGGATACACAAGTTCCCTCCGTGCACGTGTGAGTTTTCTCTGCATTTTCTGGTTCCTCCCACAGACTAAAAACATGCATGTTAGGCTAATTAATAACTCTAAATAGTATATTCCATAGGTGAGAGTGTGAATGGTTGTTTGTCTCTATGTGTCCCTGTTAAGAACTTGGACCTGTCCAGGTCCCCACCTCTCACACAGTGACTGATGGATGGGGACCAGTGAGCCCCACGACCCAGAAGGAGTCTTGTCTTTTGTTTTCACATGTATGGTTCAAGGTTCTTGTCATTCACACACATGTGGTAATGAGGTGGAACAAAATTGTGTACTTAAGGTCCCAGTTACCCCTAAAAATAGCAAAAAACATAAAGAATAAAAATAAACAGTATACAAGGACATAAGGATTTAAGGATCATTAAAATGATTGCTTAGATGAATTCCTCTTTTATAATTACAGTCTATTACACTATGAAATCACCAGATGGAGTTGTGGCTCCTTCTATAATTTGTCATTGGGGTTGACATGGATCTTTTTTGTTGCTACAACAGAGGAAGTGTTATACTCTAAAAGTAAATATCTGTGCAGTAAAACATTCTGATAATAACCTTACATAAAGGTGCTTGTCACAAAATTAGAATATCATGAAAAAGTTGATTTATTTCAGTAATTCCATTCAAAATGTGAAACGTTTATATTATATTCATTCATTACACACAGAGTGATATATTTCAAATGTTTATTTCTTTTAATGTTGATTATAACTGACAACTAATGAAAACCCCAAATTCAGTATCTCAGAAAATTAGAATATTACTTAAGACCAATAAAAAAAGATTTTTAAAAATGTTAGCCAACTGAAAAGTATGAACATGAAAAGTATGAACATGTACTTCATTCAATACTTAGTTGTTGCTCCTTTTGCCTGGATTATTGCATCACTGCGGCGTGGCATGGAGTGGATCAGTCTGTGTCACTGCTCAGGTGTTATGAGAGTCCAGGTTGCTCTGATGTGGCCTTCAGCTCTTCTGAATTGTTGGGTCTGGTGTATCACATCTTCCTCTTCACAATACCTCATAGATTTTCTTTGGGGTTAAGGTCAGGCGAGTTTTCTGGCCAATTAAGAACAGGGTCATGAACATGGTCCTTAAACCAGGTACTGGTAGCTTTGGCACGGTGTGCAGGTGCCAAGTCCTGTTGGAAAATGAAATCTGCATCTCCATGAAGTTGGTCAGCAGCAGGAAGCATGAAGTCTCTAAAACTTCCTGGTAGATGGCTGTGTTGTCCTTGAACCTCAGAAAACACAGTGGACCAACACCAGCAGATGACATGGCCCCAAACCATCACTGACTGTGGAAACTTGACACTGGACCTCAAGCAACATGGATTATGTGTCTCTCCTCTCTTCCTCCAGACTCTGGGACCTTGATTTCCAAAGGAAATGCAAAATGTACTTTCATCAGAGATGAAAATGGTTAACCCTGTTGCCTCACAGCAAGAAGGTCCTGGGTTCAATCCCCGACTGGACCTGGGGTCTTTCTGTGTGGACTTTGCATGTTCTTCTTGTGCTTGTGTGGGTTTTCTCCGGGTACTCCAGTTTCCTCTAACAGAATAAAATCATGCATGTTAGGCTGCCTTCAGGACCAGGCCTCCCTTTCAAAAAGAGATCTGTGATCTCACTGGGATTTGCCTGGTTTAAATAAAGGTTAATAATAATGTGCGATTTGCTATATCAGTCAAATGGTCTATTCAGGAATAAAGAGGTGGAAATTAAAATGTAGTTTTACTCTGGCTGATTAATCTATTAATAGAAAAAATAATCAACCATAATACAGCAGTCCCTCACTACGTCACTGTTAGTTTATCGCGGATTCGCTATATCACAGTTTTTCAAAGTAAGACTGGACATTTCATTTCATTTGTTTATTTCTATAGCACTTCACACAACCATGGTGATGGTGACCAAAGTGCTTAACAAAAAACAGTATCGTACTTAAAATGACAACAGGTTAAAAAGCAAGAAAAACACAACATAATAGCAAAAAGAAAAACAGACATGTCACCACATATTTAATTACTAAAAGCCTGTTGGAATAAAAAAGTCTTAAGCTTCAATTTAAAAGGGCTAAGTTCAGTAGTCTGACGTAGATCAAGCGGGAGCTTATTCCAGAGTCGAGGTGCGGCCGCAGAAAAGGAACGGTCACCCCAGCGTTTATATTTTGTCCTTGGAACAGAGAGCAGGAGCTGTCTGACCTCAGAGACCTGAAGCGGGCGGGGAAACTTAACAACTCCGTTATATAAGGAGGAGTGAGGCCATTCAGAGCTTTAAAAACAAATAATAAAAGTTTAAAATCTATTCTAAAACGGACAGTAAGCCAATGTAGTGAGAATAAAACAGGTGATGGTCCCATCTAGGAGTGTTTGTTAAAAGGCGAGCTGCTGCATTTTGAACAAGCTGGAGGCGGCTCAGTGATGACTGAGGTACATCAACATATAGAGCATTACAATAAACGAGCCTAGAACTGATAAAAGCATGAAAAGCCTTCTCCAAGTCGCAACGGTTTAAAAATGGTTAGACTTTTTATAAAAGACGTAAATAAAAAAATCCAGACCAGACAACAGAGGCGATGTGTTTGTCAAAGTGTAAAGCCTTATCAAAGGTCACTCCAAGGTTTTTCACACTGTCACTTAAGTTAATATTCAAATTTCCCAGGCCAGTTGCACCTTTGTCACTAAATAAAATCTATTCTTTTTTATTGTCATTTAAAAACAGGAAGTTATTGTTTAGCCAATGCTTGATTGCAGAGATGCAGTCAAAGAGAGAAAACATTGGGTTACTGGATCCAGGCCTTAGTGGTAAATAGATCTGCAAATCATCTGCATGAAAATGAAAGTTGACATTGTGGTGTCTTATAATAGATCCAAGTGGCAACATGTACAAGGAAAAGAGCAGTGGGCCCAAAATGGAACCCTGGGACACCCCACACAGAAGAGGGGCTGTAGAGGAAGAGGAGCCATTGAGCAAGACAGAGAAAGTTCTATCAGATAAATAGGACGTGAACCACTTCAGGGCCGTACCACAAATCCCAACAAAATCATGTAGACGAGACAGAAGGGCAGAGTGGTCCACAGTGTCAAAGGCCGCTGTAAGGTCAAGAAACACCAGAGCTACTGGGCACCCAGAATCAACTGACTGAGCTATGTTGTTATGAACTCTCAGTAATGCAGATTCTGTGCTATGCCAGGATATAAAACCAGATTGAAATTCATCCAGGATTGTGCTTTTTGCCAAAAAAGGCTGAATTTGCATGAGAATGATTTTTTTCTAAAACTTTGGAGCGGAAGGGTAAATTAGAAATAGGTCTAAAATGTGATAAAACCAAGGGATCAAGATTTGTTTTTTGAGAAGGGGCGGACCGTTGCATGTTTAAAAGCAGAAGGCATAGTTCCAAGGGAAAGACATTAATTGAAAAAAGGAAGAAGGTAAGGACCAACAATATTAAATACCTCTTTCAATAATCTATTGGGGAGAAAATCAGTGGGGCAGTTAGTGGGTTTAACGGATTTAACTATTCTGTCCAAGAGGGAATAAGACACTGGTTCAAACTGCTCGAATAAAGCAGAACCAGCAGAGATAGGCGAAAGCTCTGAAACAAGAGTAACAGCTGTGGATTGTCTAACTGATGCAACTTTATCAATACAAAATGAGAGAAAGTTCTCACAGGTGGAGGCTGAGGCATCAGGTAAGACTGAGGTGGGTGGATTTAAAACAGAGTTAATTGTATTAAATAACACCCTGGGGCAGTGGCTACTGTTTGTGATAACGTTAGATAGAAATTGTGATTTTTGCGTCATTAACGGACCTCTGATACAGAACAAGAGTTTTCCTTAATAAGACCAAAGAATCATGTTGCCTGTCCTGTATTTCAGCCCTTCTACATTGTCTCCTGAGTTTACATGCAGTAGGATTTTTCAGCCAAGGCTCAGCTCTGGGTTTAGGGAGTTTGAACTTGACCTGAGCCATAGAGTCCAGGATCCCACTGCAGGATTCAGAAAACATCCATCCATCCATCCATCTTCTTCCGCTTATCCGGGGTCGGGTCGCGGGGGTAGCAGCCTAAGTAGGGAGGCCCAGACTTCCCTCTCCCCAGCCACTTGGAGCAGCTCCTCCGGGGGAATCCCAAGGCGTTCCCAGGCCAGCCGAGAAACATAGTCCCTCCAGCGCGTCCTGGGTCTTCCTCTGGGTCTCCTCCCGGTGGGACATGCCCGGAACACCTCACCAGGGAGGCGTCCAGGAGGCATCCTAACCAGATGCCCGAGCCACCTCAACTGGCTCCTCTCGATGTGGAGAAGCAGCGGCTCTACTCCGAGTCCCTCCCGGATGACTGAGCTTCTCACCCTATCTCTAAGGGAGAGTCCAGCCACCCTGCGGAGAAAACTCATTTCAGCCGCTTGTATCCGAGATCTTGTTCTTTCGGTCATAACCCAAAGCTCATGACCATAGATGAGGGTGGGAACGTAGATCGATCGGTAAATTGAGAGCTTTGCCTTTTGACTCAGCTCTCTCTTCACCACGACAGACCGGTACAGCGCCCGCTTCACTGCGGACGCTGCACCTATCCGCCTATCGATCTCACGCTCCAGTTTTCCCTCATTCGTGAACAAGATCCCGAGATACTTAAACTCCTCCACTTGGGGCAGGACCTCCTCCCCGACCCGGAGAGGGCATGCTACCCTTTTCCGGCTCAAGACCATGGCCTCGGATTTGGAGGAACTGATCCTCATCCCGGCCGCATCACACTCGGCTGCAAACCGCTCCAGTGAAAGTTGTAAATCACGAACTGATGAAGCCAGTAGGACCACATCATCTGCAAAAAACAGAGAAGCGATTCTAAGGTCACCAAAACGGATCCTCTCAACACCTTGGCTGCGCCTAGAAATTCTGTCCATAAAAGTTATGAACAGAATCGGTGACAAAGGGCAACCTTGGCGGAGTCCAACTCTCACCGGAAACGAGCCTGACTTACTGCCGGCAATGCGGACCAAGCTCTGACACCGGTCGTACAGGGACCTAACAGCCCTTATCAAAGGGCCTGGTACCCCATACTCCCGGAGTACCCCCCACAGAACCCCCCGAGGGACGCGGTCGAATGCCTTCTCCAAGTCCACAAAGCACATGTAAACTGGTTGGGCAAACTCCCACGCACCCTCCAGGACCCTGCTGAGGGTGTAGAGCTGGTCCAGTGTTCCACGACCAGGACGAAAACCACACTGCTCCTCCTGAATCCGAGGTTCGACTATCCGACGGACCCTCCTCTCCAGAACCCCTGAATAGACCTTACCAGGGAGGCTTAAGAGTGTGATCCCCCTATAGTTGGAACACACCCTACGGTCCCCCTTTTTGAATAGGGGAACCACCACCCCAGTCTGCCAATCCAAGGGAACTGCCCCCGATGTCCACGCGATATTGCAGAGTCGCGTAAGCCAACACAACCCTACAACATCCAGAGCCCTAAGGAACTCCGGGCGAATCTCATCCACCCCCGGAGCCTTGCCACCGCGGAGCTTTTTAACCACCTCGGCGACCTCAGCACCAGAGATCGGAGAACCCGACCCAAAGTCCCCAGGCTCTGCTTCCTCAGTGGAAGACGTGCCAGTAGGATTGAGGAGGTCTTCGAAGTATTCCGCCCACCGACTCACAACATCCCGAGTTGAGGTCAGCAGCACGCCACCCCCACCATAAATGGTGTTGGTCGCGTACCTCTTTCCCCCCCTGAGACGCCGGATGGTGGACCAGAATCGCCTCGAAGCCGTACGGAAGTCATTCTCCATGGCCTCTCCGAACTCCTCCCACGCCCGAGTTTTTGCCTCAGCAACCACCCGAGCCGCATGCCGCTTGGACTGCCGGTACCTATCAGCTGCTTCCGGGGTCCCACAAGCCAAAAAGGCCCAATAGGACTCCTTCTTCAGCCTGACAGCATCCCTCACTGCCGGTGTCCACCACCGGGTTCGAGGGTTGCCACCACGACAGGCACCAACAACCTTGCGGCCACAGCTCCGATAAGCTGCCTCGACAATAGAGGCGCGGAACACGGCCCACTCGGACTCCATGTCCCCCGCCTCCCTCGGAACGTGTTCAAAGCTCTCCCGGAGGTGGGAGTTAAAGCTCCGTCTTACGGGAGACTCTGCCAGACGTTCCCAGCAGACCCTCACAATACGTTTGGGTCTGCCAGGTCTGACCGGCATCCTCCCCCACCATCGGAGCCAACTCACCACCAGGTAGTGGTCAGTTGACAGCTCCGCCCCTCTCTTCACCCGAGTGTCCAAGACATGCGGCCGCAGATCAGATGAGACGACAACAAAGTCGATCATCGAACTGCGACCTAGGGTGTCCTGGTGCCAAGAGCACATATGGACACCCTTATGCTTAAACATGGTGTTCGTTATGGACAATCCATGACGAGCACAGAAGTCCAATAACAGAACACCACTCTGGTTCAGATCAGG
>JBBPBX010032199.1:22048-34035 GCA_038048925.1 Garcialebias charrua | reverse complement strand
GTGTTCTTCGTTCGTGTTCGCTGTTCGTAACTGTCTTCTACCATCAATCACCGTAGAAAACCACGAGGCACAAAATGGCCGCAGCCCTTTAAATAGTTACCGCTTTACCTGTACGGATCCCTCCGCCGCCAGCTGCACTGCGGCTGTGTGTACATCCGCCAGAAGCCCAGCCCCCCCCTCTCGCTGGCGGTACTTTTCCACTGCCATGCGCAGTGTCACGCCCATGCCCAACCAGCAACAGCCAAAGGCAATCCCCTCCCCCACCTCGCCGATTGCCGTTTTGTGACGCAGTTTCGCCGTAGCTCGATTATATACCTGTAATGGGGCTCGTTCGTAGGTCGTGTGCCGTAGGTCGATTATATATTTTTAACTTGGTTCGTTCGTAGGTCACATATTTTCTGCCGTACGTCGATGACATTATTCTACTTTAACTCGGTCGTAGGTCCCGTGGTTCGCAGGTCGGTGGGTTCGTAGGTCGGGGGTTCCCTGTATATGTTTAACCCTTGTGTTGTCCTACGGGTCAAAAGTGACCCGCTACCATGTTTAGCTATAGAAAAAATACCTTAAACTATATTTTTCCAACTTGAAATTTTATGACTTTTCCTAAAGTGACCCCATCATTACAAAAAGTGATACTTTGTTTTTGTCTAGGTTTCCATGTGGGCTGTACACCACTAGGGTCCAAAGATCGTCCTATGGGTCATTTTTGACCCGTGAATTATAAAGGCATTTAATTGTTTTAGATGTTTTTAAATGGGCAAAAATACTATATTTTTCTTTACAAGAATCCAGTTTTCTGTGATAGATTTGCAACCTGGACATGGGCATGAGTGACCCCTTGCCACCCTGAAAGGAAGAAGCGAGTAAAGGTAATGGATGGCTGGATAAATGGATGGAATCCAGCCTTTTGTTGGTCTCAAAATGTAAAAAGATCAATAAACGTTAACAATCATTGGGTGTTTTTAGTTTTATAATTTCACACCTATTGGCCAGAAAAGCCCCCCCCTAAAAAACTTAAAGTGGCCCATGGGCCACCAGTTGATGACAATTGTAGCAGTTTTGCGGTGCTGGACACGTTTAATTTGGTGAACGAAGGGGCAGAAATGGCTCTTTGGATCGTTAAAGTTGCAGACCCCTGTCTTAGACAAACACTGAAATGAAACTTAACGTTTGGGTCAACGACTGTTTGCTGCTCTGCCTCCGGTCACACCCTCATTACTCCTGTTTGGGTTCACATGTTCGCTACGTGCACAGGTGAACAGGAAACGGCGTGATGAGTCCGAGCGGAGTGTGACGACTGACATAACCGCAACAAACATTTTCATCGATCACTTTGTGTTTCTGTCAGAACCCAATAATAATCTTAAAGTCTGAGTTTGGACTCTTTAATCCAGATTAAACAAACGGGTCACTTACAGAACTGAGTCTCTCTGACGGGGAAATGGATGATGGGAGTTTCTGATTGATCCTCCTCCAGGCGAACAGAAAGAACCTTCTTCTGCAGAACCGCCGACCTCCTGACCAGAAACACCTGCGCCCGGACACAAAACAAACCAAATGTAAAATCCACTCTGGGTTTTATTTTGAAGGAGACACAGGTGGATCAGAGGATGGTGACCTCTCACCCCCGCTGGCTGTTTGAGCAGGACACAAGAAGCCTCCTCCTCACTGACCCCCAGCAGCAACCACACCGGGTGGGTTTCAGTCAGCCGGTCCAACACGCTCATCCTCCGCCGTAAAGAGTCATACCCAGAATCCCTTTCACCTCCTGACCCCAGACACTGTAAAGGCTGCAGGTAAACGCCTCCCTCCAGCCTGAGGAGACAAAAGCAGCTCCAGAATGAGAATTATAACAAAAAAATACCAATAAATTTTGTTTTAATATTCTGTTTACGTGTTTTACCAATTTGTTCTTTAACTTTGTGAAAAACGAACTTTATCTCAACAAAATAAAAGAATAAATCAAGTTAAACCAACAGAACTGTTTAATTCCAGCATTCAGGAACTTTTCAGGAAAAACTGTCTTACCTCTGTAAGTCCATGGGATCTTTGTCACAAGTTGGAGACGTCTGGACCATCTCCTTCTTCAGCTCCCCGAGCTCCGACGCAAACGTGTCAATTAGCTGGAAAAAGAAAAAACGAGAAGCTGTGAGCGAAGGAGGAGAAAGACGGAAAACAAAACCTACAGATTTCAAAACGAGACTCAGAGCCGGACGGGACAAAAACAGAACAAAAAAGAAGGAAGTAATTTTTCTGTCATTTCCTTCAGACGGGAGACATGGAGATAGCAGAGTCAAGGAAATGACCGACGGTAGAAGGGAGGGGGAGGAACGTCTGCCAAGACATAAACACCAGGACAGTGGGGACAGGAGGACTGAAAGGACAGGAAAGACAGCAAGGATGGAAAACATAGAAAGGATAGCAGAAAAAGAAGAGACAGATAAGACAGGAAGAGGGAAAAGGACAAGGACCGCAAGAACAGAACTAAACAGAGAGGACAAGAAGGACAAAAGGAACAGAAAGGATTGAGAAAATGGAAATGACAAAAGACCCATCCAGGGTGTACCCCGCCCCTCGCACAGTGATTGCTGGACACGGGCACCGGCGACCCCTGTGACCCAAAATGGAAGAAGTGGGTAAAAGATAATTGGATGGATGGATGGATGAAAAGGACAAAAGTCAGGATAAAGAGACATAAAAACGGACTTCCGGCTGAATGGCGGTGGGATAAGTTGTGTTCAGGTGCGCTCCTGCGGAACTGGCCTGTTTTCCAACTAATGCCTGGCACTTTCTTCCGATTTTGACCGCAAACAATAGACAACTTACACATTCAACGCATATCTCCTGTTCATCGCCAAAATGCCACCAAAGCCTGCTAAAGGACCTAAAGGAGTAAGTTCGATCGAAGCTCACCTGTGGCCTGCTACTCGTGGCGGAACCTCGAGCTGTCCTGGGTCACCTCCTCCGTCTAAAGCAGCAGCTGCCGCTACAGTTTGTGACGTCGGCAGCCTCAAACAGGAGCTGCTGGTGGCTCTCCGAGAGGACTTTACTGCTATAATTAAAGCAGAATTCCAAGCCGCTCTGGGTGAAAGTCTCTCGTCGATCAACGCCGAGCTGTCCGCCTTCAAAAAGGAGCTATCATCGGGGCTAGCTGCAGTGCAGGAGAACTTCACGGGGCTAAAGCTAACGGTAGCAGAGGTGGAGAAGTCAGTCTCTACCTGCACAGATGACATCGTTAGCCTCCAGAAAAAAGTCGAGACCCTCACGAAGACGGTGGCACAGCTGGAGGATAAATGTGACGATTTGGAATCCCGGTCCCGACGTCAGAATATCCGGATTATCGGTGTCCCGGAGGATGACCCTTCATCGGCTACAACGGCTGCGGTCTCCCGGATGCTAAAGGAGGCCTTCGGCTTCGAGGAGGACCCGCTGCTGGATCATGCTCACCGCATCCCAGTACCCAAACCGAAAGCAGGCGAGCGGCCCCGTCCAATTGTGGCTAAGCTACACTACCACACGGACTGTGTGAAAATCCTGGCGAAGGCGAAGGAGCAGCAGCAGATCAAAGTGAACGGTACAAATATCTTTGTGTTCCCCGACTACACTGCCAGAACGGCTCGCGCGCGGGCCGCCTTCACTGAGTGTCGCCGCAAACTTCGCAACGTCCAGGGTGTTCGGTTCGGCCTGCTCCACCCGGCCCGGCTGAAGATCACGCATGAGGGAACCACACGAGTGTTCACGTCCCCTGAAGAGGCGAGTGTGTACATCGAGTCGATTGCAAAATGAGAAATATAATTAGTGTACTTTGTTTTACACTCAGGGAATGTCAGTATTATTAGTCATTATTATTATTATTATTATTCACGTTTAAAAACATAATCAGAGTGCTCTGTTTACACTCACGGATTTAATGGGTAGCAATAATAATCAGTGTGCCTTTTCTTTCATGCTCAGGGAACATTATTATTATTAGTTATTATTATTATTATTATTATTATTATTATTATTATTATTCATGTTTAAAAATATAATCAGAGTGCTCTGCTTACACTCACGGATTTAATGGGTAGAAATAATAATCAGTGTGCTTTTTTTTATTATTTTTTTCTCATACTCAGGGAACGTCAGTATTATTAGTAACTATTATTATTATTATTATTATTATTCATGTTTTAAAAATATAATCAGAGTGCTCTGTTTACACTCACGGATTTAATGGGTAGAAATAATAATCAGTGTGCTTTTTCTTTCATACCCAGAGAACGTTAGTATTATTAGTTATTAGTTAGTCATTCGTGTTTAAAAACATAATTAGAGTGCTTTGTTTACATTCACGGATTTAATGTTTAGAAATATAATTAGCCAGCTTTTTTTTCTTTCTTCTTTTATTTTTATTTTTTTCATAGTCGGGGAACGTTAGTATTATTAGTTATTATTACTATTCATGCTTAGAAATATAATTAGGGTGTTTTGTTTGCATCCACGGATTTAATGTTTATAATTATAATTACTGTGTATTGTTTGCATTCACGGTTTTAATGTTTAGAATTATAATCAGTGTATTTTAGTTACATTTAGGGATTTAATGTTTTGGATTATATGGTGGGCTTTGGTTCGCATTTGGGGAATGTTATTACTATTAGTTATTATTATTAACAATCACTGCTTTTTTAGTTGTTGTTTTTTTGTTGTTGTTTGTTTTTTAAAGAGTTCTTGCTCTTCCAGATTAGTGCCTATTACATATTTTAAATTTTCTTTTCATTTAGCTAGTTCTGTGGGAGTCACCTGGTACAGGTTGTGATGTGGTGCCATTTGACCGTAAGGACAAGTTTTCTAGTGACTCCTGTTGGAGTCTGCACAGTCCCTTCATCTGGGGAAGGGCCAAGTGCGAGGGGGGGGGGTTTCTTTTTTTTTTTTTTTTCTCCTGGGGTGGGGGCGGGGATTGGGAAGGATGGCAATATTTTACAACCCTTATTATGAACAACAGGTCACATGGCTGTTGATTTGAAAGCTTCCTCGACATCATCTGCTGTCAGATTCCTAAGCTGGAATGTTAAAGGTCTTAACAATCCGGTGAAACGGTCTAAAATATATTCTCATATGAAACGCCTGAATCCAGACGTAATATTCCTACAGGAAACACATTTGCAAAATTCAAATCAGGTCAGGCTTAAATATCCATGGATTGGGGAGATTTACCACTCGAGCTTCAACTCAAAAGCCAGAGGAGTTGCCATACTATTTAATAAGAATATTCATTTTACAGCATCAAAAATAATGAAGGATACAAATGGCAGATTTCTTATAATCGCGGGCTCTCTGTTCCATACTCCCGTTTTATTAGTGAACATTTATGCACCAAACTTTGATAACCCAGACTTTATAAACAATTTAGTAAGCACACTTCCATATCTTGACACTCATCTGTTAATTTTAGCTGGGGACCTGAATTGTGTTATGAACACATCATTAGATCGCTCTTCGTCTCGGCCCTGCACACAGTCTAATATGTCTAAATCTATTTTGGATTTTATGTCCCAAAATGGATATGTAGATCCATGGAGGGCACAGAATCCACTAACAAGGACCTATTCTTTTTACTCGCAGGTGCACCAATCCTATTCCCGTATAGATTATTTTTTTGTTGACAGCTCTTTAATGCAGAGAGTCACTTCTTCTGAATACTATCCGATTGTTATCTCAGACCATTCTCCTCTAAGCATTGATATAAACTTTATAAATAAACCCCGTTCTAGTCCTCGTTGGAGATTTAATAGTCTCCTGTTATCAGATGAGCCATTTAATAAATTCATCTTATCAGCAATTGACGATTTCCTAATGTTCAATAAGAGCGATACAATTTCTCCCTCACTATTATGGGAAACATTAAAAGCCTATATTCGTGGTCAGATTATTTCTTTTTCAGCTAATGTCAATAAAAATCTACGCACTAAGATATCAGAAATATCAACAAAAATTCAGAATATTGACAGGCAAAATGCCGTTAATCCGTCACACGATTTGCTGAAACAGCGACAGGATCTTCAAATGGAACTTGATCTTTTAACAACATCTGATGCGGAGCGTCTCTTAATCCGATCTCGAGCCACTTATTATGAGCATGGGGAAAAACCAAGTAGACTTTTGGCACATCAACTGAAACGAAAGGCTAGCTCTCACACAATATCGCAAATCAAGGATCGATCGGGCAACCTTGTCTCAGACCCTGTCTCCATTAGTGACACCTTTAAAAAATTCTACTGCGATCTGTATAAATCTGAACTACAAGCAGACTCAAACGAGCTACTCGCCTTTCTTCAGAATATTGACATTCCTAGGATAGACAAATTGATTTCTGACCAACTTGAGGCTCCCATTAAATTAGAAGAAATATTAGAGTCAATTAAGAATATGCAAAGTGGTAAAACACCTGGCTCGGATGGTTTCTCTGCCGAATTTTTCAAAAAATTTAAAGATAAGATAGCCCCTCTTCTTCTCGAGGTTTATAATGAGTCATTCGGGCGTGGCCTGCTACCTCCCACCTTGACTCAAGCTTCAATCTCTCTCCTGTTAAAGAAGGATAAAGATCCTACTGCTTGCGAGTCTTATAGACCCCTTTCACTCTTGAATGTGGATTTTAAGATTTTGTCCAAAATACTCGCAACTCGGCTTGAGACAGTTCTCCCTCTGATTATCTCACAAGAACAAAATGGATTCATCAAAGGTCGCCAGTTGTTTTTTAATACCCGTACAATATTGAACACAATTTTTTCAACTCATTCCCCCAAGTCTCCTGAAGTAATCATTTCTCTTGACGCCGAGAAAGCTTTTGATCGAGTAGAATGGGAGTATCTCTTTGCCGCTCTTAATAGGTTTGGTTTTGGAGAGAGGTTTGTGTCCTGGATCAAACTACTTTATACATCTCCTCAAGCATGTATTCTTACTAATTCCATCCAATCGGATTATTTTTCGGTGGGGCGTGGTACTAGACAGGGTTGCCCTCTTTCCCCCCTCTTGTTTGCGTTAGCCATTGAGCCTCTTTCTGTTGCCCTAAGATCCCTTTCTTCTTTTCACGGAATCATCCGCTCTGGCGTCGAGCTTAAACTGTCCTTATATGCAGATGACCTTCTCCTGTATGTTTCTGACCCATTATGTAGCCTTCCCCCAATTTTAAATACTCTGGAAAAATTTGGATCGTATTCCGGCTATAAAATTAATTCACTTAAAACCGAATGCTACCCAGTGAATTCATTAGCTTTAAAGCTTAAGCCTTCTGATATCCCTTTTAGGCTCAGTCCCTCGGGGTTTAGATATTTGGGAATTAATATTGCACGTACTCTGCCCTCGATGTTTTCTCAGAATTATACCCCACTAGTCTCCCAAATTGCATCAGACCTTCAGAGGTGGAACTCTCTCCCTCTTTCACTAATAGGCAGGATTAATATTATCAAAATGAATGTGCTACCTAGACTTCTGTTTTTATATCAAAACATCCCTTTGTTTCTGCCCAAACAGTTCTTCAGGTCCCTGGATCAGATGGTCTCTTCCTTTTTGTGGAATGGAAAGGCCCCCAGAATGAGACTTTCTTTATTACAACAGTTCACCACAAATGGTGGTCTTTCTCTACCCAATTTTACAATGTATTACTGGTCCTCGCATATTCATAAACTGAATTATTGGTTAAATTCACCGGATCTGATTTGGTGCAAACTTGAAGTTCAATCGATTTCTGCATCTTTTTCACCTGCCTCAATTATTTATTCATCATTACCAATTAAACTATCCTCTGTTACTACAAATCCTATAGTGCTTTCCACACTCAGGATCTGGTCACAATTTAGGTCCCATTTTAAATTTGTATTACCATCTAATAAAATGCCGTTATTAAAGAATCACATTTTCTCTCCAGCATCTACTAATGCTGCCTATAGAATTTGGCATGAGAGAGGTATTAGAACAATGAGAGACCTTTACGAAGATGGTTTGTTCCTTAGTTTTTCAGAATTGTCTTCTAAATTTAATCTACCCACTTCACATTTATTTCTTTATTTCCAAATTAGACATTGCGTTTCATCACGGTTTCCAAATTTTCCAACTTTGCCTAATGACCCACCATGGGTCGAATTCCTAGCTTTGAAGCCTAATCTGAAATCTCCTCTTTCTATTATTTATGGAAAACTTATGGCAATTGAGACCGACTCATCAGGTAAAACCAGAACTGCATGGGAACGGGAATTGGGTGTTGAACTGTCAGAGTCATGGTGGGATAAAGTTATTCTCAGCATACGCCAGAGTACACCATGTGCCAGACTACAACTAATACAGTTTAAAGCAGGGGTCACCAACATGGTGCCCGCGGGCACCCGGGTGCCCCCAAGGACCATTTGAGGTGCCCTCTGACCTGATCTAAAAATATCACAACTCACTAAGCTGCATTTAAATTTTCATTTTATTCAGTTGTTATTCTTTTTTTGTATTTATATACATTTTAAAATGTCTATCTTAAGAATATGTTCTTAAAAATATGTTTATTATACATTTTTTTCAATTTACGCTTTGTTATTTTCGAACAGTTTATACAACTGGTGCCCTTTGTATGACTCCGTACCCATGAAGTAGCTCTCAGTTTCGAAAAGGCTGGTGACCCCTGGTTTAAAGTAATAGAGTACATTTTTCAAAGTCCCGTCTATCAAAAATTTTCCATTCAATTTCAGATCAATGTGATAGATGTCAGGCCTCACCTTGCAACTTAAGTCATATGTTCTTCTTCTGCCCAAAATTACAAGGGTTCTGGAAATACTTCTTCTCCATACTCTCAGGAGTTTTTAAGATCCAGATTCAGAATGATCCACTTATTGCCATTTTTGGAGTTCCAGGGACCACACTTAACCTATCCCGCCAGCAGAGGGAGGTCCTAGCCTTCTGTTCTCTCCTTGCCAGGCGCTGTATTTTGCTCGCGTGGAAATCTCCCACACCTCCATCCACATCGCAATGGCTTAACACCGTAAGATCATTCTTGAAAATAGAAAAAATTTCATTAACAGTGAAAGGTAGTTCTGAAAAATTTACTTATAAATGGGCACCCTTTGTGTCATATGTAAAATCTTTGCCTTCACAACATACAGATTGATACCCTGATTCATGCTCAATGCACAGACTGATGGGACTAACTCATCACACTACCATGTGACTTAACTCTGAAGAATAAATGAATGGGTAAAACACTCGTTTCCTTTTAGTTTTTTGATGCCGTCCTATCCCCCCTCCTCCCCCCTTTTTTTTTTTATTTTATTTTATTATTTTTTATTTTTTTATTTATTTATTTTTATTTTTTTTTTTTTTTTTTTCATTTCCTCTTGTTTTTGGTTAGGTTAGTGGGGTGTGATATGTTTGGTTGTGGGAGGGGGGAGGGAGGGGAGGGGAGAAAAGGGGAGAAAAGAAAATTTTATTTGGAGAAGTCATGTAAGTTTCGTAAAATATATGTATTGTTAATTGTTGTATGTTCTCCTGATAAATAAAAAATAAAAAAAATAAAATAAAAAAAAAGAGACATAAAAACAAAGGACAGAAACGATCAAAATTAAACAAAGGACAATTAAAGCAGAAAGTGCAGAAAGTACGGAAAGGACATAAACGACGAAAAGGATGAAATGGACAGAAAAGACAGAACAGGAAGGACAAAAACAGCAAGGACAGGACAAATTAAACATCCATCTTATGCCTGTCTAAAGCAAATAAATACTGCCAAAGACAGTATGTATAGTGTTCTACTATAGACCGTAGTATATGTCCACGTAACCTCACTAATATTTGGGTTATTGTCCCAAAGTAAGTGTCACCTAAACCTCTGACGTGACCGCTCCTCCTCGTTTTCACTAAAACTGGTTTCCTGTTTCTGATCCAGTGTTTAATCAGAGTCCACAAACATTCAATCAGGTTGAAAACATACATGTAGCTTTGGGGAGGTAGTTCCAGAAAACTGTTCCTAATAAAAACCTGATTTTCCCAATCAGAGACCTCTGAAGATGTATCCAATCAGAGACCAGTTCTGAAGATTTATCCAACCAAAGACCAGTTCTGAAGATTTATCCAATCAGAGACCAGTTCTGAAAATGTATCCAATCAGAGACCAGTTCTGAAGATTTATCCAACCAAAGACCAGTTCTGAAGATGTATCCAATCAGAGACCAGTTCTGAAAATGTATCCAATCAGAGACCAGTTCTGAAGATTTATGCAATCAGAGACCAGTTCTGAAGATGTATCCAATCAGAGACCAGTTCTGAAGATTTATCCAATCAGAGACCAGTTCTGAAGATTATCCAATCAGAGACCAGTTCTGAAGATTTATCCAATCAGAGACCAGTTCTGAAGATTTATCCAATCAGAGACCAGTTCTGAAGATGTATCCAATCAGAGACCAGTTCTGAAGATTTATCCAATCAGAGACCAGTTCTGAAGATTTATCCAATCAGAGACCAGTTCTGAAGATTTATCCAATCAGAGAGCAGTTCTGAAGATTTATCCAATCAGAGACCAGTTCTGAAGATTATCCAATCAGAGACCAGTTCTGAAGATTTATCCAATCAGAGACCAGTTCTGAAGATTTATCCAATCAGAGACCAGTTCTGAAGATTTATCCAATCAGAGACCAGTTCTGAAGATTTATCCAATCAGAGACCAGTTCTGAAGATTTATCCAATCAGAGACCAGTTCTGAAGATTTATCCAATCAGAGACCAGTTCTGAAGATGTATCCAATCAGAGACCAGTTCTGAAGATTTATCCAATCAGAGACCAGTTCTGAAGATTTATCCAATCAGAGACCAGTTCTGAAGATTTATCCAATCAGAGACCAGTTCTGAAGATTTATCCAATCAGAGACCAGTTCTGAAGATTTATCCAATCAGAGACCAGTTCTGAAGATTTATCCAATCAGAGAGCAGTTCTGAAGATTTATCCAATCAGAGAGCAGTTCTGAAGATTTATCCAATCAGAGACCAGTTCTGAAGATTTATCCAATCAGAGACCAGTTCTGAAGATTTATCCAATCAGGGACCGGTTCTGAAGATTTATCCAATCAGAGAGCAGTTCTGAAGATTTATCCAATCAGAGACCAGTTCTGAAGATTTATCCAATCAGAGACCAGTTCTGAAGATTTATCCAATCAGAGACCAGTTCTGAAGATTTATCCAATCAGAGACCAGTTCTGAAGATTTATCCAATCAGGGACCAGTTCTGAAGAATTATCCAATCAGAGACCAGTTCTGAAGATTTATCCAATCAGAGACCGGTTCTCAAGATTTATCCAATGAGAGACTAGTTCTTCAAGTTCAAGTTTATTGTCATTTGCATCAGATACATGAGGTGGAACAAAATTGTGTACTCAGGTCCCAGTTACAATCTAACAATAGCAACAAAAAAAACAAAACAAAAAAAAAACCAACAGTAAATAAGGATCTAAGATATACACTAAACTCTAATAATGTAAAACAATACAACGTAACAACAGCAGCCTGAACAGGAGGAGCAGGTAAAGCACCTGAAGCTAGTCCTCCTCATTTTGTCCCACAGCATGACAATCTCTCCACCGTGCCTGACAGGTGGTTCAGAGTTCTGAGGTCTGAAAGCCTCACTTTGATCCTCCTGACGTCCTTCTTGTCTTTGAGTCCAACCAGCTCAACCTGTGTCCCACTGGACCATTAAACCTCTCTCCAGAGGACATTTGTCTTGTTCATTTGCACAGCTGCAGGTTCCACCTTGAAGGTTTGACTGAACATCTGAACCGGTTTCTGAGCGGGACGAGTTCTGTCAAACAAATCCTGTTCATGGAGGCAAAGAGAAACTTCCAGCTGCTTAAAGTCCAGATGTGTTTGAGATGTTTTCATGAAGCACAGAACGACTCTCTGACCACAGAGGAGCTAATCAGGAGCAGAGCTGAAGAAAGCCGAGTCCTAATTAACTTCATGTTTTCTTGTTTGTTGTTTACC
>JBBPBX010032199.1:0-15484 GCA_038048925.1 Garcialebias charrua | reverse complement strand
ATAGATAGATAGATAGATAGATAGATAGATAGATAGATAGATAGATAGATAGATAGATAGATAGATAGATAGATAGATAGATAGATAGATAGATAGATAGATAGATAGATAGATAGATAGATAGATAGATAGATAGATAGATAGATAGATAGATAGATAGATAGATAGATAGATAGATAGATAGATAGATAGATAGATAGATAGATAGATAGATAGATAGATAGATAGATAGATAGATAGATAGATAGATAGATAGATAGATAGATAGATAGATAGATAGATAGATAGATAGATAGATAGATAGATAGATAGATAGATAGATAGATAGATAGATAGATAGATAGATAGATAGATAGATAGATAGATAGATAGATAGATAGATAGATAGATAGATAGATAGATAGATAGATAGATAGATAGATAGATAGATAGATAGATAGATAGATAGATAGATAGATAGATAGATAGATAGATAGATAGATAGATAGATAGATAGATAGATAGATAGAGTACTTTATTAATACCAGGAGCAAATGAAGCAGAAAACACAAATTTTGGAATATATATGTATACATACACATCTAAGCATCCATATAGAGAACATTTATGGAAGTTTCCATAAAACACCTGCCTTCGATGGACACACAGACATACAAGAATAGCTGGGTCCACATCCTCAGAACCAAGTTGAACTGGTTCCCAGTTGTCCTGGTTCTCCACCAGGACTGTCTCTGGTCTTGGATCCTGTTAGTGGTGCTACTGGACAGGATCCCTGCCGTAGAGAGAAGGGTGTCCTTTCTACAAACCTCAGGGTCTCGTCTCTGCAGAGGACTTGGTTCTGTTCGCATCTCCAGGCCAGGACCTTCAGGTGGGCTTAGGTGGGTCTGAGACCATGGTTCAGAACCACATAAACTTTAAATGCTCCCTCTGGGTCCGGGACAAGTCTCTGCTTCAAGCAGAGGAGTTCACCCATCCAGAAGTCTTGTTCATGAGAGCCATGGATGGATCAGGGTCATAACGAGGGAGCTGATAAAGCAGAACCAGAACGTGTTAGGAACCCAGGTTCAGTCAGAAGGAGCAGGGAGGAGTCTGGACCCCCTCTGTGACCCGGTTATAAGAGGATTTAAACAACAAACAAGCATCTTAAAAGAAAATCCTCTCTGGTGTTTTCTTAAACTGTCAAGACAACAAGTGCTGCTTTGTGTGAGAGGTCCGGTAACAAGTCCAACGGGCTTCATGCTGGCGTAGGAGGAGGTTCTGTAGGAGGAGGTTCTGTAGGAGGGGGGTCTGGAGGCAGCTGTATAAACCCAGCGCCGATACAATCTGCTCTGAACCTAACCAGATGATGCTGTGGGTGTGTGCATCCGCAGGAAACAACCAAACTCAGTCCGTCCAAAAGCCTCTGCTTTAAACGGGTCGTACAAGCCCGAGGATCAGAATCTGGGTCAGCAGAACCTGTGGGTCCATGCTGTTTAACTTAAAGAGTTGCAGCTTTTCCCCACATCATTGTTAATTTGTCTCCTTCAGGTTTTCCATACAAACATTTGCAGATCTTCACAACAATCTGACCTCTGATTACAGCCTTCTGTCCAAATAAATCACACTTGGTGTGAAATTATAGTCCATCTGGACTATAACTCTGGAGTTACTCTGGAGCCGGGTCGGGCGCCGGCACCGCCCCGCCATCACCTTCCACGCTGAAGGTCAGCTGAGAGAGGGCCGAGTTCAGTTTTCTTCAGTGTTGTTTTTGACTGCCATTTTGATTTTAGTTTTAGTCTTAGTCTTTTAGACAAAAATACTTCTTAGTTTTAATCAGTTCTAGTTATTTCTATATTTAATGGTTTTAATCCAGCTTTAGTCGACAAAAACTTGAAAATTTTAAGTCTAGTTTTAGTCTTTAAAATAAAAATAAAACATATTAGTTTTTACAAATTAATTTGAGTAATTTGTTTTAATAGTGGAATCAAATACTGGTACTCCAAAAATGCCCAAAACAAAAACATTCTCACTTTGTGGCTTTATTTCTCAAAATTTACTAAAGTGCAATGAAGTACAAATGCCCAATATTATAATAAAAGGGAACACACATGTTAAACTCAAACTTTTCAGCCAGGACAATGAAGACATAAAAACAGACTGTCCTAAACTTTGACTATCTTTAACTTGTGCAAACATTCTAAACCAAAATAATAAAATATATCTCTTCTTATTCTCTTACAGTATGAAACATGCCACTGGAAGTTTTGAAATCTAAAATGAATAAGTCAACCCCAGAACACTGTAAGTACTGTATACACACTGTATCTGGTCTTTAAAGTAAGTATGAAATAAATAAACAACAAAAATGTTTACCACAACATTGTTTAGAATAGATGGGGGCCTTACCCTTTGTGCAGTCTTGTAAAAAGTCTGAAGTTTATAAAAAGAAACATTTTCTTTTTATAAACTTCAGTCTGGATATAGCTGAGGCTCTGGCGCAGGTCTGAACTTTGACCTAGATTTGTGACCTTGAACTGTAAGCTATGGTGATGAAAAGTGTATGTGAGACTCCGTCTCGTGTTGATTATACGTGTACAAAGTTTCATTGAATTATATTGAGCGGATCAGACGTTACGGGCGGGACAACTTAAGAGTTTGTAGATGGACGGATGGATTTGTCTGTTTTTCATCAATAAAAAAAACCCTTTGAGATGAAAGTTTGACAAACAGACCTGCAGCCGTCAGACGCCACACTTTCACCCTCAAATAGCTGAAAGGGTAAATTTGAATTTATTGGTTTCCTTCTTAAGAAAAGAACTTTCATATCTGCAAAGCAGAAATAAACCCAGCTTTAGCGTCAGAGAGGTTTCATTGTCATTTCAGCTACATACAAGTACACATTGAAACCAAACAGCGTTCCTCCAGATCACAGTGCAACACAGAACATAATGTGCTAAATATACACCATGCAGTGCAGATATGCAACAGAACAATAAATACAAACAAACCTAGAATAAATACAAACAGACATCTAACCTAATCTAAACATTCTAATTTAAACAAGTACCATTTTTTCCGCCGTACACGCTGCTCAGCACTTCAAGTCGCATCAGTCCAAATATGTCTAATAAAGTGGAAAAAGCCATAAATATGTCACTTGGCCATATACATCACATCTATTATGCATCCCGTTTGTTATGCGTCACTGCTGACAACCTGAAAACGTGGGCCGGTGTTGTGCCAAAAATCAATGGGCTACCAAATGGTGGCTTCTGGGGCATGCACGGGAGGACTTTAACAAGAATTTAACAAGATTAACACTGTGTTAAAGGAGCTATATGTAACTTTTCTAACAATATTTTTTTAACACATTTCTTCACTCTGTCACTACCTCCTGACATACTGATTTTAGACAAGTAATCTCTGAAAAAAACTATTGTCCCCTTGCTTCTCTAAAAGCATTTCTAAAAAGCCACAGTGACCCGCCGTTAACCAGCCAATAAAAACAGTTTTTAACCAGCCAATAAAAACAGAGCTTCTCACTTCTCACGCTCCTAACCCACCCACCCCCCCTGTCCCAGCCCGCAGCGGCCGCGCAGGTTCTCGTTGAAATAATTGCAAAGCGATGCAAAACTGTTTTGTATGTGACACAAATGTATTAAATTCCCCTTCTTCATCCCTGATCTGGACTTTTCTTTTGTTTTTTTGCCAAAAGTCAAGTGATCGCTTCCTCCTCCGCTGAGTCATGACAGAAACATTGAGGAAATGAATGAATTTGTCACGAGCGAATTTAACTCATGTCCAACGTGGCTGCGCGCGGCTCTGCAGATTTCATGGTGTTCTGGTGTGCTGGACCAGCGCTCCCTGTTTTTATTTTATTTTTTAGAACGTTTTATTAACATATAATCACAGAACTTCGCAGCTGCTGGCAGGACATGCAGTGGAGGCGGAGCATTCGGAAGCAGAGCTGCGAGAGCAGGAGGGAGCAGAGCCATATATGGCTCTGAGTGGGGAGGGACCAGAATGCTTTCCCAGAGGAAAGTTTTCCTAAGTGCTGCGTTCTACAAAAACTGCAGATTGAACCTTTAATGGGGAAAATGTAAAAAGAGTGCTTCAACGAATCGACCCTTGGTAACAAGAGGACTGTGTACGAACTATCATACACTTGTCAACAAACAATTATACAGCAATTTGGCCTGAACAAGTAGACCAGAACTTTGATAAAATTTGACCTTGATTTTGTGACTCTGACCTTGAAACTTGGGTTACTAAAGATTACATGACATGCCGTCCACTAATGGTTGAAATTCATAAGAAGTTTTGTTAAATTATCTTGAGACGATCAGAAGTTATGGGCTGGATAAGAGAAAGTTAAAAGACAGAGACTGTACCGTCAGACACCCGCCTATCAATGGGCGAATATATATATACCGGTATATATATTTTGTATTTTGATCAGACCATTTTAAAGAGATATTACAGTTGAAACTGGATGTTAGCAGTTGGAACATTGGATCCCTTTTATAAACCTGATGTTCACACACACACGCTGTGTGGGCCAACATTGTGAACACAAAGCTGACCTTTGACCTCAGGCTGTAAAAGAGTGACAGGGATAGAGTTCATTTATTTTCTACAGAAAAGTGTGTTGATGGGAACAAAAGTTCCTTCGAGTCAGATTTGAACCAGCGACCTAAGGATCTCTGCCCTTGACCTCTACAGTCCTCCACTCTACCAACTGAGCTACCAAAGGGATGGTGAGGATGAAGCCAGGGGACGACCACATACAGAGACAAAGCGTTAAAGTCCAAAGGATTCTGGAAATCATGGGGATCGCATACCCTTCATGTGTGACAACTTTGGGTTCAGCAACATATCAAGCTAAACTGGGACTGATTGAAAATTAAAAAAAAAGATAAATTGGGATCAAATCGAGACATTTTGGGACTATAATGGGAGAAAAAGAACTTGTATGTCCTTAATCAGAGTCAGAGTCTTTATTGTCATTTGCACCGCATGTGGTACATGTGATGAAACGAGATTATGTACACAGGGTCCCAGTTACATCCAACAACAAAATGTAAGAGAAAAACAGTAATAACATCTAGGATATAACTAAGAAAAACATCAACTAGAAATACACTAAGCCCTAATGTAATAGAGCTTTGGAGCGTGACGTCACTGGTCCGCGGCGCAAAGCATTGTGGGAAAGAAATCGCCATTTTTAATGCCTTACTAAAAGAAGCTCTTCTCTCGTTTTTTTGTTAGAATCTAAGGCCCTGTACACACGTAGCCTGGTGTTTGAAAAACGAATATTTGCGCAAAAAAAAACCATCTGTCCATACATGTTCGAATATTTAAAATGTTTGTCTACATGTCCCGTTTTATTTCACCAGAGAGCGTTGTAATGAATATGCTGAACCCATAGATGGCAGTGTAGTGCTGTCACAACCCTCCAACTGCCGCGACTTCCTGTTATTTATTTATTTATTTTCTTTAGTTTGTGTGGACAGACCGTGAGGTTGAACTACTATTAAATACCGTGTTGGAGTACAAAATTAATAAAACGCAGGAAAATGTCGACTGGGAATCATGTAGAGCAGGTAGGTTGACGTTTTAGTGCTTTTTTTAGAGCATTGTGTGACTGTCAGCGCCGCAGCAGCTGGAGGCGGTGGAGCAGAAAGCTCCGTTCTGAAAGTGCACACGCAGACTCGAAAGCGGAGAGTTCTCAAATCTTCACTTTGGCCGGAGTTTTGTTATTATTCGTTTATAGTTACATCAACCAGAGTTCACGTGTGGATCAAAGGCCAAACCGCATCATAAACTGTTCGGTTTTACTGATAAACGGCTACGTGTGTACAGGGCCTAAGAAGGTTGTAACAGTTTTGCAATGGTCTAAACATGCTGTGTTATTGGATGTAATTTCCGGTCACACGACCTGAAAGTAGATAGAAAATGGACTTTCTGTTTCCTGTTCGCTGCTGGAAGCAGTGCGAGGGAGCTCATGTGTCGGACCTAACAAAAAGGAGATGAATGTCCTGAAATCAGCGGTGAAACGTCCTGATATAACTTTCTCCATGTCCCAAAATAACTGCTAGTTTGTTCCAGACATCCTGGTGAGTGTATAAATTCGTTTTGTTGGAGTTGTGCCATAAATTTTGCCACGATTTTGTCCGGGTGTTTAGTTCATAGAAGTGGGTCAGCCTAGTTTAGGTTGGGTTTATATTTTTTATATAACGTTGTCTGATTTTAGACAGAGTGGACAGCTGTGTTATTGTGAAATAAACTGTTTAAAGTTTCTAGTGTGTTGTCACTGTTACTGTATTAATACTGATCTGTGTTCTGATCTATCCTTGTCAAGGCAGACCTTCATATGAAATGAATTAAACTCCAGAAGAGCTCAGTCAGGCTGCAGATGAGGAGGAACAGGGACCAGCAGCTACAAATACACCATCAAATGTTGCTCAGGTAGTACCATATAAAACAATTTCTCCATGTCCCAAAATAACTGCTAGTTTGTTCCAGACACTGGTGAGTGTATAAGTCAAAGTCAAGTCAAAGTCAACTTTATTGTCAAAACTGCAATATGTACAGGACATACACAGGATTGAAATTGCATTTCTCTCCGTCCCTCGGTGCAACAGTAACCATTTAAACACTAAAACACTGAAACATTTAATAAACATAAGCATAAAATGAAATAATAAAAGTGTAATACTGTCCTGAGTTTTTTCATAGTAGTATAAAAGTGTAAAAAAGTGTAAAAAGTATATCTATAAAATAAAATGAAAGTTCTGGCATTGACATTTGTAATAGAGTGACAAAGCAGCATATGAAGTTTATGTACACAGTATATGTATGAGGTAGTTGATATTGGTATAGAGGTAAAGTGGCATATACAGTAAGGCTAGTAAAAAATATACAGTATATATCAGCAGTAGTGTAGATATAAAAAGTACCGGTAGTGTAAATGTAAACAGTAGTAATAAATGTAAACAGTAGTAATGAATGTAAACAGTAGTAATAAATGTAAACAGTGAATGTAAACAGTAGTATAAATTCGTTTTGTTGTTAATTTTTGCCACGATTTTGTCCGGGTGTTTAGTTCATAGAAGTGGGTCAGCCTATGTTTGGGTTTATATTTTTTATATAACGTCTTATTTTAGACAGAGTGGACAGCTGTGTTTTTGTGAAATAAACAGTTTAAAGTTTCTAGTGTGTTGTCACTGTTACTGTATTAATACTGATCTGTGTTCTGATCTATCCTTGTCAAGGCAGACCTTCATATGAAATGAATTAAACTCCAGAAGAGCTCAGTCAGGCTGCAGATGGAGGAGCAGCAGCTACAAATACACCGTCAATGTTGCTCAGGTAATAATAATAATAATAATAATAATAAACTTTATTTGTATAGCACCTTCCACAATGCCTTGCATTGACCAAGGTGCTTAACAGGATAAAAAGAAGAATAAACGGGAACAATAAATCAATGAAAATAGAATAAGAAACCACAGCGATAAAAGAAGGCAATGGAAATAAAAAATGCTACATACTAAAATAACACAAGTAATAAAAGTTACATACAGAAAGCTTTTTTGAACAAGTGGAAATAAAAATGCAATTGAAATAAAGATGCTACATACTAAAATACAAAATAATAAAAGTTACACACTGAAAGCTTTTTTGAACAAGTGGGTCTTCAATTTGGTTTTGAACAGAGTCGGATCGGAGGTGGCACGCAGCTCAAGGGGGAGGCTGTTCCAGGCTTTTGGGCCGGCGACAGAAAATGACCGGTCTCCCCATTGCTTGTACCTCGAGCGAGGCACCTCCAGCAGGTGTTGACTGGCAGATCGTAAGTCCCTGCCAGGCTGATGGACTTTCAGAAGTTCTGAGATGTAGAGGGGAGCAAGTCCATTCAGAGCTTTGAAAACAAACAGCAGCAACTTGAACTGTATCCTGAACTGAACTGGGAGCCAGTGTAGAGAGGACAGGACAGGAGTGATGTGTTCATATTTTCGTGTGTTGGTCAAAAAGCGCGCGGCAGAGTTCTGTACAAGCTGTAAACGGGAGATGGAGGATTGATTAATGCCAAGATACAAAGCATTACAATAATCAAGTCTGGAGGTCACAAAGGCATGGATGGCCTTCTCCAGATCACCACGACTAAGAAATGACTTGACTTTGGAGAGCAGACGGAGCTGAAAGAAGCTGGTCTTGACAACAGAACTGATCTGTTTATCAAACTTTAAATTGGAGTCAAGCTGCACTCCAAGATTTCTGACCACCGAGTTGAAGTGGGGGAGGGGAAAACCAACACTGGGACTGGGAAGGATGTTGCTGGTGTCATCAGGTGCACCAAACAAAATGCATTCAGTTTTATCTGTGTTTAGGTGGAGGAAGTTTTGAGAGAGCCAGTGCTTAATGTCATTTAAGCAGTTGACAAGAGTGTTTGAACTGAGTGAGGGGTTGGGAGTGACTGGCAGATAGATTTGTAAATCGTCTGCATACATGTGAAAAGACAGGTTATGACGTGTGATGATTGATCCTAATGGCAGCATGTAAAGAGAGAAGAGGACTGGCCCTAGAATAGATCCCTGTGGTACGCCAGAGGTCAGAGGGGTTGATGAAGAGGAGGACAGATCGCCTATCATGACAGAAAAAGTTCTCCCAGACAGGTAAGATTTGAACCACTCAAGCACAGCTCCCTGGAGGCCAACCTGCTGAGACAAGCGGTTGATTAGTACCTGATGGTCGACGGTGTCAAAAGCTGCTGAGAGGTCTAACATCACCAGCAGAGCAGGGTTTTTTGCATCCAGGGACAGAAGAATGTCATTCTGTACTTTGAGCAGTGCAGATTCAGTACTGTGACGAGCTCGAAAACCTGACTGAAATTTTTCAAACAGGTTGTTGAGTTCTAGAAAAGATTGAAGTTGAATAAAAACAATCTTTTCTAGGACCTTTGATAGAAATGACAGATGGGAAACTGGCCTGAAATTAGAGAGAGCTGTAGGATCTAGGCCTGGTTTTTTTAGAAGAGGCCTGACCACAGCATGTTTGAAAGCAGATGGCACAAAACCTGAAGTTAGACAGCTGTTGATAAATGACAAAACACAAGGACCAATTACATCAAAGCATTGTTTGAACATTTTAGAGGGAATGATGTCCAGAGAACAGTTTGTTGGTTTCATCTGCTGAACCACCTTGGTGAGTTGAGGCAGTGAGACGAGATCAAACTGGTCAAAAACAGCAGTGGTTATTGTAGAGGTACATGACAGGATGGTGTTGGATGAACTGACAATGTTCTGTCTGATAGAGTCTATTTTGTTGACAAAATAGCTCTGAAAGTCATCGCAGGTAGACTGTGTGGCAGTTTTCAGAACATTGACAGATGGATTGATGACAGACTGGAGTGTGCTGAAAAGCGTCCTCGGCCGGTTGGAGCTGGTGGAGATTAAGTTGGAGAGGTACTGTGACTTGGCCTGTTTCACAGCGTTATCATACTCACAGAGACAGTCTCTCAGTATTCCCTGAGATACATGAAGCCGGTCGCGCTTCCATTTTCGCTCTGCTTGTCTGCAACGTTGTCGAAGAGCTCGCGTCGTTTCGTTGAGCCATGGTGATGGTCTGTTTTTTGAAGATGTCTGTCTGAGAGGAGCGATGGAGTCCATGATCGTCGTGCAGGTGTGATAGAAGGAGCTGATGAAGTCCTCAGGATGTAGAGATGGGTCCAGGCTGACAGCAGAGCAAAATTCAGTGCTCTTAAAGGCATCAGTAAACTCATTTGGAGTTAATGGGTTGATGGAGCGGCAGAAACGTGCTGGGAGAATAGCCTTTGGTGCAGGAGTGGTGAAAAATTCAAATAATATGGGAAAATGGTCTGAGATACAGGTGTCCAGGATCTCCACAGCAGGTATTTGAAGGCCGTGGGAGATAATTAAATCCAGTGTATGACCCAGGGTGTGTGTGGCCCCCGAGATCGACTGTGACAGGTTAAAAGAGTCCAGGAGGTTCTGAAACTCACATCCAAGCTGATTACTTGGGCAGCAGGTGTGCACGTTGAAGTCTCCACAGAAAAGCCAAGAGTCAAACTTTGGTAGCAAGTCCGCCAGTAGTTCTGAAAACTCACTGACAAAGTTTTTATTGTATTGTGGGGGCCTATAAAAAACGCCACACAAAATAGGTTTAGCAGATTCCAGCACAAAAATCATGCTTTCAAAACTGGAATAGTTTTTCTGAGGCAACAAACGGTACTTGAATGCATCACTGAACACAGCAGCCAGGCCCCCCCCCTTTCCTGCCCCACGCGGGGCGCTCAGGTGGGAGTAGCCATTTGGAAGAAGCTCAGAGAAGCAGCTGTTGTCTCCTGTTTTCTGCCAGGTTTCAGTAATCAAAAACAGATCCAGACGATGAGTTGAGATCAAATCACTTAATATAAAAGTTTTATTAGTAATTGATCTGGCGTTAAACAATGCTGCACGTACTGGAACGCTGCCAGTTACGTCACTCTCAGCTCGAGCGAGCGGGCGGAGGTGTTGTTTAACGCTGCCTCGCTCCACTGTTTTCCTCACCGGGGGGCAAGATGGATACTGGTCGCTGGCGACATGATTGATGGCAACAAGGCTTCTGTGGCGACGAGCGAAGGAACGGCGGACATCAAAGACGCTGAATTCAGGAGGTAAGTCAGCAGTCGGCGTGTTGTGAGACGACAGATACTTTTTAAATCTCACCAGGACGCCTGCCCTCGTTCCGCGTCTCCTGCGCCGCTTGTTGCGTGGCAGCGTGGTCGCGTTGCGTTGTAGGTAGGCTGGGATCGAAGCCAGGAACGGTGGTGGTGGAGGAGGCTTGAAATGTCCATATTTGCCAGTAGCCGGTGTGTTGATCAGCGAGTCTCGGAGACTTAGAAGAGTTGAGCGATCATAGACCAGGAGCGAGGATGCATCGTCGATGAAAAGAAGGCAGAACACGAACAGCAGTAAAAAGTTCAGGAGACGAGTTAGACAGCAGCCCGTGACAATAGGCGCCATCTTGGTATTAGGTAGTACCATATAAAACAATTTCTTCATGCACAAACAGAAAGGTAGTAGTCATCTGTTACAGAACAGGTCAGAGCTGAATAAAAACCAGCTGGAAAAAGTAAATTTAAAGTATTAAATAGGACTTCCTTGTTTTGTCATCATTGTTTAAGGTGTCACACAAAACTCTGTCTAATACCTGTGTCTTTTTCTCTTCAAGGGATGGAGGTGACAAGCTCATAACAGAAGGACGTTGTTATCTGACAGAGGCTTTGATATTAGACTGTGTGAGAGTCAAGGTTCTTTATTGTCATTCACATCACATGTTGTACGTGAGGTGGAATGAAACTGTGTATACAGGGTCCCATTTACAGCCAACAAAAGTATAAAATGAATGATGTGCTGAGGTTAAAATCCCTCTTCTCCACATCGAGAGGAGCCAGTTGAGGTGGCTCGGGCATCTGGTTAGGATGCCTCCTGGACGCCTCCCTGGTGAGGTGTTCCGGGCATGTCCCACCGGGAGGAGACCCAGAGGAAGACCCAGGACACGCTGGAGGGACTATGTTTCTCGGCTGGCCTGGGAACGCCTTGGGATTCCCCCAGAGGAGCTGCTGGACTCGTTGTTTTGAAATATTTTTACAGTTGAATAATAACAAGTGGTTATTTTTTCTCATTTAATAAAAATTAATGTGGTAAACATTTATGAAACATTTAATTCAGCACTAACATGTAAACATGATGAAATTGATCACATTTGTAGTAAACATTTGATGTATTAACAAATTTCATTAACAGGGATTAACCTGTCCAAATAAAAGTTGAATGAATGAATTTCAGGTAAGAAATAAACATAAAATGAAACAGATCCATTTTGAAGTAAACATTTGATGTAATTAAACATTTCTAGTAACAATGTGATGAACATTGTGTAAGTTAATACATTTTATAGAAAAATTGCTACACAAATGTGCAAATATAAGTGAACAGCATGATTTACATAATTATGTATCCCTTGAAGCTGGAGAACAAACTCTGAGAAATATTTTTAAGAAGCTTCATGCTGTAATAGAATAATGCGGTTGTAAGGTATTTAAACACTTACTGAGTCTGGCATTATTGTAGATGCGCAGTTTATGAGCAGAGTTTAACTGCACAAACTGCCACCAATGCGAGTTCTTCCTTTTTCCGATACTAAATTGTTTTTACTGTGATTAGCCAGAAATGTAACTTCACAGGAGACTTCAATTTATATTGGTCTACCAAAAAAATAGACCTTTTATTGAAACTATCACAAAAATTACATTAAACATTTGTATCGATATTAGCTCTGATTTAATAACTACGTTGACAAGAATTCAAATTAAAAACAAACAGACAGTTGGACCTTTCTGTTGGCACATTACTTGACAGATTAAATGCTTATGAAAAATAAGAAATAGGAGGAAGGAGTACTGGAGCTAAGTTAACTAAAGTTGTTTACTTTGAACCAACCAGGGTGGCAAGCTTTCCCATACGGATCTTAGCTGTACTTCCGACACGTGCAGCATACAAACAACGCCTCTTTACCTGGTGACGAGACGTCTTGCGAGGTGAGGACTGAGAAGTTTGTGGACACTAACGGACTGTGTTGTCCAGTGAGCGTCCAGATGACTTCGTGCGTGTATGACTGGGTCAGACGAGCGGGAGCACGCTTTCACCGGCAGGAACAGACTCCAATCGCACTGGTTGAACTTTCAAAATAAAACTTTAGAAAACAAATTCTTCAGAAAGGAGTGAATGGATCAAAGTAAGGCTTTACTATGATCCCAGCTGAGACGTGGGTCGTTGACACATGACCGGGCCGTCTCCAGCTTTCCAGAGGGAAGCAAGTTGTCAGTTCGTTCTCCTCGAAACTCTAACCCAAAATGCCGGAAGTGCCCTTTAAGAAGGGGGTGTGACTCAGTCACATACTTCCCGCCGATTGGTTGTCGCACCCCTAGAGAGGGTGTGACTTTGCAAGTGAGTGAGTTTGAGTGACAGATGATAGGGTAGACAATACACAGAACACAACGTCAGAGTTTGCAGGTGCATGTGAACAAGTCAGTACTTTGTTTTGAGAACAGATTCATTGTTTTTAGAAAGGACGGGAGACCGAAAGCAAGCTATGTCTAGCACTTTTCCTTCGAAACAAAAACAGTTCAAACAAATACGAAGGATTGTTCCTTCAACTTTAGACACTTATTCTGCCTAGAGCAGACAGTTCAAAGCACGATCATTCTGAGATGTTCTCTTAACTTTGTCATATTTAAAATATACCAGCTTAGTCAAATCATCATTGAAATGACAAAAATACTGTTTGATCAATTCTGAATTAACACACATTAAAGAGAAAGTTCAATCTGATTAATTAGTGTCCATTAATTCATACTAATTGTAAAAAATATAAGTGTCCATTTGTCTCCTTGAGGGCCTCAAGAAGGTGTAACACTGAGAGTTCCAGAGAGATGCAGAGAGGCCCACATCCCATACGGACATGAGGTTGCTATATCACTACAATGCTTTCTGCAGACGTCCAGCTATGGCTGTCTGGGTCCACACAAGGTCACAGTGGTTTGATTGTGCACCTGTGCATGTGAACGATGCTTCTTCAGGTGAAATTCATCTCCTGCCTCCACAGCCGCTGGATGCTGCATGTCTTGTATCTGTGAGGGAACTTTCTCCAGGCAGCAGCGATCACACTGAGTCCATCAGAAGATGCTCCAAGTTCAGGAGTTGGATTTTGTACTGCTAGCTGCATTTTAATGTATCACCCTCATCATGACTCAGAGAGCAGAACCTGTGAACACACAATTAAAATGGTGAATGAAAAGACAGAAACATTTGTCTATAATATATATGCATCTTAATACATATATATAAAGTAATCTAATCAAGATTTGAAGTCTACATGACAAGCTCAAGTCATTAAAAATAAGGTATTTTCTACGTGGAGCTTTGTAAATCAGTTAAAATACTATAAAAAATTAAGTGTTCACAATTTCTAATACTCATAGTAGCATACAGAAGGTTGATTGATTCTGAAAGACATGTATATTAATAATTTATGTAAAATTAATGAGCCAACAACGTACCTTCAACGTATTTAGAATCTGGGGGATTTAAAAATGTCCAAATCATCTATCCAGCTATTCATAGATTGGACCAGCTCTCCCAGTGAATTGTAATTATAAAAATTATTTGTGGTGTAAACACTGACACAGACCAGGTCTGCTAAAATGACTGGGAATGTCAGTGGAGGTAAGTATTACTCCAGGTCTCTGCTCCATTTATTTATTTCAAACGGGCAACATTTCCAATTATACCGATTTTTTTCCATGTAGTTTTTTTTTTTTGTCATCTGGGAGAAGCTTATTACGATAGTCCACTTTATTTTGCGCTGCTTTTCAGAACCGTGACGGAAGAAATCTCCTGAATTTATTTTATTTTTTCTGAAGACAACAAAAATGGCGGTCGAGACCGGAACGCCCCGACACGCCCCCGACACTCCCCCACACAGTGACGTGTGCTCCAAAGCTCTATAGAAAAACATCATTACAAACAGCAGCACGAACATGAGTCTGTATGAGCAGTTGGTCACAGATGAACACAGCAACAAGAAAACAGATCAGCATCAGCATGATGTGATATTTTGCAGTGATTATTCTTATTATTTATTTATTCATGAGTCTAACAGCCTCAGGGTAGAAGCTGTTCCTCAGTCTAGTGGTTCTACATTTGATGCTCCTCAACCTCCGTCCTGAGGGGAGTGGGGCAAAGAGTGTGTGTGCTGGGTGAGTGAGGTCTTTCATGATGCAGGTGGCTCTTTTCCTGCATCTGGAAGTGTAAATGTCTGTGATGGTGGGGAGACTGACTCCAACAGACCTCTGTGCAGCCTTCACCACTCTCTGCAGAGCTTTCCTCTCTGCAACTGTGCAGCCTCCATGCCACACGTTGATGCTGGAGCACAGGATGCTCTCCACTGCACACCTGTAGAAGGAGGTGAGGACTGGGCTACTCAGACCAGCTCGTCTCAGTCTGAGGAAGTAGAGTCTCTGATGACCTTTCTTGATCAGGCTGGTGGTGTTGTTGCTCCAGCTGAGGTTATCATTCATGTGTACACCCAAGTACTTGTAGCTGGAGACCACTTCCACCGCAGATCCACTTATGTTCAGTGGGGTGTGGGTGTGTTTGTTCCTTCTGAAGTCCACAATCATCTCCTTTGTCTTCTTCACATTCATGTGAAGGTTATTCTCTTTGCACCAGCTCTCCAGGTGTTCCACCTCCTGCCTGTAGCTGGACTCATCATTGTTTGTGATGCATCCCACCACCGCTGTATCATCTGCAAACTTAACAATATGACAGCCTGGATGTGTGGCTGTACAATCATATGTGAGCAGAGTGAACAGAAGAGGGCTCAGCACACATCCTTGAGGAGAGCCAGTGCTGAGGGTAATGGTGGAGGAGGAGAAGTTGTG
>JBBPBX010032198.1:7305-34035 GCA_038048925.1 Garcialebias charrua | reverse complement strand
TGTGTGTGTAAATCTTTATTTTATTTTATTTCTTAAATTTCGCGCAACGTTTGTCACCTTTTTCATCCCTTCTGAGTTTGCAGGTATGAAATATGTTTTTGTGTTTTTTCTGAAAATTTATATCTTTTGTGTTTTGAGGATGTTGAGGACAACCAGGAGGCAATGCAGCAGAATATCCTAGGATACTTTTCCAATAAGAAGGAAGGTGCAGAACCTACAGTTGGACTTGAAAAGGTTGGAACACTGAAGGAGTCGAAGTGCTTCATAACCTTGGTAACATTGCAAATGCAGTCGCCATTTTGTTGGCCTCATTTACTCACTGGACTTGAGCTACCCCACAAAACTCAAGTACACATTTGAGGTTTTGCAAAAAAAAAAATGGAACTGGATGGAAAATGTCTCTCAACAAAAGCACAAGTGCTAAAAAACAAGCTGAATGAATGAATCGTTCAGACAAGACATTGAAGGAAAACAGAGAAACACTAAAAAACTTGAACTTGAAATGGCACTGCAGAACACTTAACAAGGGTTTTAATCCCCAACCATCAACAGAACTGGAATGTTTTGGATCCATACATTGAGCTTTGGAAGTTATGTCTGAATAATATAACAATTTAAATTTTTATACTGTATACAATATTTTACATAAACAACACATGCTGTATGGATTGTTTATTTAAAATATTGTATACAGTAATGTATTTAAATTTAAATTGTTTATTTAAGAAGGGAGTCTGTGATAAACGAGGAAACTAACAAACATAGTTTGTTAGTTTGTGTGTGTTTGTCTTTTTTTTAAAGTAAAGACTAATTTCAATTATTTTCAGAAATGCTGTCTTGAATCAGTTTGTAGATGTTGAACAACACTATGCAAAACATTAAAATTTCTTTGTTTAAAAGAGCATTTCTTGTAGTTTGTTTTGGGCATGTTTTATGTTTGAGTTTTCTGTTAAATTAGTTCTATTCTATTCACATAATAAATGTTTACTCAGCAGAGGTAAAAGGTAATACCTGTACCTTGACCAAAATACATTTTTCATCTTATTTTGTTCACTTCTGCTTAGTTGAGAAAGTCCCAATTGTTTCTTCAGGACTAAGGCATTACCATCTGGTTCCCACTGAAAACCCATTCAGGTCCCGTTAAACCCATGTGGGTTAACACATATGGGCCCACCATAAAAAAATGTAGACAAACTCACTTGTTACCCATATTCTAGCCCAGTTGGGACATCATTAAGGCACAAGTAAATATTCATGAAAGTACACGCTTTAAGTTAATGATCTATGTCCAACTAAAAGCCCAGTCAGGGCCCGTTAAAATCTATCTAGGCAAACCCATGTGGGGCCACCATGGAAACTGCACTTGTTACCTATATTTTAGCCCAGCTGGGACCCCATTAAGACCCAATGTTCTTGAAAGTACACACATGGGTCTTACATGGGCCTCATGTAAGTTAACCATCTGGGTCTTACTGAAGCTTTCAGTGGGACCCAGATGTTTAACTTAAATGAGACCCATGTAAAACCCATGTGTGTGCCTTGAAGAATATCTACCTGGGACTAAACTGGGTCCCAACTGGGCTAAAATATGGGTAACAAGTGGGTTTGTCCATGGTGGCCCCACATGGGTTTGCCCAGATAGATTTTAATGGGCCCTGACTGGGCTTTCAGTGGGACCCAGATGGTTAACTTAAATGAGACCCATGTGAAACCCATGTGTGTGCCTTGAAGAATATCTACCTGGGACTAAAGTGGGTCCCAAATGGGCTAAAAATATGGGTAATAAGTGGGTTTGTCCACGGTTTCCATGGTGGCCCCACATGGGTTTGCCCAGATAGATTTTAATGGGCCCTGACTGGGCTTTCAGTGGGACCCAGATGGTTAACTTAAATGAGACCCATGTAAAACCCATGTGTGTGGCTTGAAGAATATCTACCTGGGACTAAACTGGGTCCCAACTGGGCTAAAAATATGGGTAATAAGTGGGTTTGTCCATGGTGGCCCCACATGGGTTTGCCCAGATAGATTTTAATGGGCCCTGACTGGGCTTTCAGTGGGACCCAGATGGTTAACTTAAATGAGACCCATGTAAAACCCATGTGTGTGCCTTGAAGAATATCTACCTGGGACTAAAGTGGGTCCCAAATGGTCTAAAAATATGGGTAATAAGTGGGTTTGTCCATGGTGGCCCCACATGGGTTTGCCCAGATAGATTTTAATGGGCCCTGACTGGGCTCTCAGTGGGACCCAGATGGTTAACTTAAATGAGACCCATGTAAAACCCATGTGTGTGCCTTGAAGAATATCTACCTGGGACTAAAATGGGTCCCAACTGGGCTAAAAATATGGGTAATAAGTGGGTTTGTCCATGGTGGCCCCACATGGGTTTGCCCAGATAGATTTTAATGGGCCCTGACTGGGCTTTCAGTGGGACCCAGATGGTTAACTTACATGAGGCCCATTAAAGACCCATGTGTCTTCTCTACTGATAATTCACCTGGGCCCCAGTCAGGACCCATTAAAATCTATCTGGGCAAGCCCATGTGGGGCCACCATGGAAACTGTGGACAAACCCACTTATTACCCATATTTTTAGCCCAGTTGGGACCCAGTTTAGTCCCAGGTAGATATTCTTCAAGGCACACACATGGGTTTTACATGGGTCTCAATTAAGTTAAACATCTGGGTCCCACTGAAAGCCCAGTTAGGGCCCATTAAACTCTATCTGGGCAAACCCATGTGGGGCCACCATGGAAACCGTGGACAAAACCTTTTGGGACCCAGGTTTTTTGCACATATGTATACCATATGGGGCCCACCTAGGCATGCTGGCTGGGTAGGAAGGAATTTTTCAGTCTTTCACCCTACTTAGATGGCATTAATCTGGCCTCCAGTTCTAATGTTAAAACGATTGGTGTTATTTTTGATCAGGACATCATTTATCCCCCACATTAAAAACATTACTAGAACCACCTTTTTCCACCTGCGTAATATCACTAAAATTAGAAACCTCTTATCTAAAAATGATGCAGAAAAACTGGTTCATGCATTTGTCATGACTATTGCAATGGCTTGTTAGCTGGGAGTCCAAATACTTCTTTAAAACGTATTTTAAAAAATGGTACTAAACCCTTGGCTTATGGATAATTCTTGCTCCTTTTTTTTGGAGTATTCAGAGTTTATTGTTGTTCGCACCACACGTGGTTGAACTAAATTATGTATTCAGTGTCCTAGTTACATCCAGCAATAAAATGTAAAAGAAAAACTGTAATAAAATCCAAGATATGAACTAAGAAAAATGATAACTAAAAATGACACTGCGCATGGACTTTGTTGATAACTAAATACACACTAAGCAGTAGTAGTACAAAAATATGCCGAACAGCAGCACAAACATGAGTCTGTGAGCAGATTGTTAATGCCTGTAGTTTTGTAATTTCTATTAATAATAAAAATGGCAAAACCTTAAAACTTTACAAAGCTACAAAAAATACATCATATACAGTATAAACTGTTTAATTTTTTTAAAGATGTGTAGAAGTAGGCATATGTTTGTATACTGTATAGTTTGATCATGTATTTATTTGTATATATCAGGTGTATCCATTTGTATATAACTATCATTAATAAAACATGGTTCATCTTCACCTTGTTTGAGGCATCGGTGTGAAGAGAGAATGGGAGTGGGCTGATTCCACTTTTCAATTTTTGGACAACTTCTATCATATTCTGTTATCATTATTATAATAATACAAGTTCATAATATAAATAGAATCAAGCTCTTTTTTTTTGAGTACCCGTTCTCTTAAATATTCCTAATATTAAATATCCTAATGCATCTTAGCATATATAGCATTTCACCATATAAATGTACCTTAAAGTGTGGCTAAACTCCCTGTGGATCTGTAACTCCGCCCCCAGACCAGATTCAAAATCTCCATCAAAATGGACGTGTCGAGAGACAAGGAGGGGAGGAGGTTGGGGGTTGTCCTGCGTTCACGCCCCCTCCAGTGATAAACTCCATAGTTGCCAAGTCCGCTTATTTTAAGCGGCATTGGGCCTGTTTTTTCCTGGAGTCGCTTTCAAATTTGGTCAGACGTTTGTGGCGGTTTTTTGGACTTCTCGCGGACATTGAGTCGCTTATTTGTGCTTGTTTTTCAGTCGAGCAGTAATGCGAGTGGTAGGTAGTTTGTCACGTCCCCCTTCCACGTATGTTACGTCAAGGTGGATGTGTTACGTTCAGGTGCAGTTGGTGCAAGCGACAGAGCCGAACTCCTGAAGTTATTTTAAAGGTATTGTGACATCATTTTTGAACTTTGCATATAGTGACACAACATATATATCTTGTATCATTCAACTATGTTAGTTTTTAGCAAACAAAATGATAAATTAATGAAAATTACTTTCAAAGTGAGTTTAAAATTAAAAACCGTGTTTCTTCACGGGACATCCGACTACACGCGAATGCAACATTGTTCTTTATTCTTTGTCTCTGTTCTTTATTCTTTGTCTAGACAAGACAACGCTAATATGAGCTCTAAGTGGGGTAAATATGGAAAAAATATAATAAAGATTGGGAGAAAGAGTGTACTCTTCAAGACTGGATCCAACCACAGATGGGAGACTTTTAAACAGAGTTTTAAGAAATCAAAGTTTTTTCCTGCCTGTATGCTGTTTTTTTCTACCTGCTTCATTGAGCATCAGTATAAAGAAAGTTGTTTTGTTGACTTTGCAGTTTAATTTTAATTTTAATTTTTTAATTTGTACACATGACAAACCAGCTGTATAAAAATGCAAAATGTATTTTTAATTTTTAGACTGAATACGTTATTTAATGTATAATTTTGCTGGTTATATGTAATGCCATAATAAATATGTTTATACTGTTTAAAACGGCCTTTTTTTACACAATGGGATGGGTTGCCAGCTGGGCTTTTTTGGGGCCTTTTTTGAAAGAGCGAGTCGCTTGTTTGTGCTTGTTTTGAAGGAGCTGATCGCTTCTTTCGGTCTGGAGATCTGGCAACCCTGGTAAACTCCCACCCCGCCCCAAGGTTAGATTTCAAAATGGCGGATAGTCGCGTCTTCAGTAAGTAAATACCTAACATTTTACTAAAATAACAGATGTAAAATGTTGTTGTGTGTATTTAATCACACACACACAGCTTAAGCATATGCTTCTGAACACAGAACACATTAAAAACCTGTGTTTAGCTGCATGGCATGCGGTGTACGGCTGTGTTTTTGTCGTTTTTTGGATCACAACAGTGTTGTAGGCCAGCTGCAGTGACTTTAATTTGCCACTTCTTATTACTTAGCACATTACAAAAGTAACGTTTCATAATAAATTTCATTTTAAAATATTGATTTCTTCTGCCCTCGTTTTGTTTGACGCTTTGGCTTATTTATGTTATGCAACCCAGAACTAAACACACGTTTGATGAATTGACTATAAATTAGCACTAAACAGTGGTAAAAAATTTTATTTGGTTTCCATAGATCCGTGATTAGAAGCATTCTATAAGCTTGTATGATATATATTTGTTAGGACGTGTAAGGATGCCAAATGTGCCTTATGTGCCTTACTGCATATGCCACTTTGCCTCTATACCAACATCAACTACCTCATACATATACTGTGTACATTAACTCATATGCTGCTGTGCCACTCTTTGCAAATGTCAATGCTAGAACCTTCAGTTTATTTTATAGATATACTTTTTATACTTTTTTATACTACTATGCAAAAACTCAGGACAGTATTACACTTTTATTATTTCATTTTATGCTTATGTTCATTGGGTGTTTGGTGTTTTAGGGGTGTTTGGTGTTTCAGTGTTGGTGTAAATTTTCATACTTTTATACTACTATGAAAAAACTCAGGACAGTGTTACACTTTTACTATTTTATGCTTATGTTTATTAAATGTTTTAGTGTTTAGTGTTTAGATGGTTACTGTTGCACCGAGGGACTGAGAGAAACGCAATTTCAATCATGTGTATGTCCTGTACATATTGCAGTTCTGCAGTGCTTTAAGTGGAAAAAAATAAGTGCCGGTACCCTCCCTAATGTCATAATAATATGCATACCTGCAAACTCAGAAGGGATGAAAAAGGTGACAAACGTTGCGCCAACCCCGAAAGATTTTGTAATTTTTTAACATGCTTCAGGTAAAAGTCATTTACTAACCTAATTTAATGAGGACATAAATAGGAAAGATTGTGTCAACCAAAAAATTAACAACCAACAACAGCAGCAAGTCAAATACAGCAGAACATTTTGCTAACAATGCGCTGCTCCGAGTCAACAGATGCATTTAAAAACTTAAGACTTATCTCTTCAGACAGGCTTTTGGTTAATTTTGTACATTGATTTTAGAGTTTGTTATGTTTTACCTTTTTGTATAGTACTTCTGTGATTTTATGATTTTATTTTTCCTTTTGTAAAGCACTATGTGACTCTCATGTCTGTGAAATGTGCTATATAAATAAAACTTACTTACAGTAAAAACTCATTTCTTAATATGCTGGTGAAGATGTTTTGCCAGAAATTTTGAATAAAGTAGATGCCATTTCCTGCATTCTTGTGTATTTTAACAAGTTGTTAGACATCTATGTTTACCTACATGTAAACATGATTCACTAACAGAGACATCTAACAAAATAAAGTCAGGTCCTGTGGACAGATTGAAAAATTGTTGAAATTATTATTGATCATGAATCAGGATATTTTAGAGAAACCTCATTCAACTAGTTCATATAGACATCATCCTGTTTTTAAACTCACTCCTGTGGCTAAGATAATGAAATTAATGTGACAATTTATCACAGTGGCTTTAGGGGTGCAATTGACTGTTATTTTGTTAATTTTTATTTAGTTTTATTTGTAACACAACATGCCATTTTACTAAACAATGGTTACTCCACTGCATGTATAAAAATATTAACTTTACCCACACGTTGGAGGAGTTACTTCCGCTTCCCTCGCGCTCTGTCGCGCTGCATAGTTTGTTTTTGTTTTTTTAGAGTTCGCTGTCGTCTCCTCCCCCTGTCTATCCTGAGGTTGTGATTGGCCAAAAGGACGCGCTCCACCAAAGATGTTTTATTGTCGTGAAGATGCATTACTCTTTCTTGAAATCCAGTCGGGGGAAATGATGCATTCTAATCTGCCACAGGTCTTTCAAGTGGAGAAGACGAAAATAAGTTCCGGAACGCACCTTACGTTAAAAAAAAGTCCCGGTACTCTCAGGGTTAAATTTTAGAAGTGGCGGAACTGGGTACCGGTGAGCTCCGGCCCACTTAAAGCACTGCAGTTCTGACAATAAGTTGACTTTGACTTTGACTATAGAGTATTTGTTTAAACTATGTGTCAGCTAATCCAAACTCGGCACAGCACAGCTGGTAAGATTTATGAGAAATAATATTTTTTAATGCAAACCAAACCAATTGCAATGAATTTAACAATACTGTGTATCCATTAAAATGTTGTTTTTTTTTCAGAGAACTATGATGACTCAAGCACCCAGCAGCCACGCAAAGTAATTGCAGCCAGGATTAGAAGATCCTATGATGATGCAGAGAGTCTCGGCCAGAGCTGCTTCATCTCCTGAGACTTGCATCCACGACAATGTTGGGTGCTACAGCTGAGACCCTGGTGTTTGTTTTCTGGCTGGCAGGTGGAGCATCCTGCAGGTGGTCTCGAGTGTTTGGGACTGCTCGTTTTTCTGTCCACTTTGTCCATCCAGAGGACCTGGAGGTGGTGTCCCGAGCGTTTGCAGGGCTGACACAACACAGAACCTTTTGTTGTTTTGAATTAACTTACTGTTAATAAAATGAATCATAAACAACTAGTTTTTGTAATCAATTTGTTTATTTTATTTTATTTTTTGCCTCATGCATGAGGACAAACCAGGGACACGTCGCAGCAGTCGACTTCCCACTCACTCCATTCCGACCCTGGATATTTGCAGTCCTGAACAGAGGAAATATCACATGATAGAACATAGATGACAGATCAAAAGTTTAATCTGAGTAAACGTAACATTTTAATGGAGAAAAATGTTGATTCAAAATTTCACAGTGTCAACAAATCCCCAAAATGTTGGGACAGGTAGCAATGAACAAATGACAAGAATTAATGTTGCATAGACTTTTTAAAAAGGTTTTTGTTAATATAATGTCCACCATAATAAAAGTCTAATAGGTCAATTGGAGTGCCTGTAATAAATAAAACATGAACACCTGGTGAATCAGCTCTCATGTCACCTCCAAAGTGACATGTCCACATGTCTCCAATCAAGCTTGATGTCTGTGAAGCACGGCTCAGAGATTCCCTGGATGTGGAATGCCTCATGGAGCTAAAAGAAAACCCAACACATTTTAATCACCTTACAAACAAACATAATTGAGAAACATTACTGTTTTATCACCTTGTTGATCTGTCAAACATGACCCAGTGCAAAATACTGCAGCACAGAGCTGATGACCATGATATTCATTCACCAAGTACATATTATTTTATAAATACCTTTGATCCATAACATTATTTGCAGCAAAAGAACACTGTGTCTAAAACATTGTAAACCAGTACAACAGCTAAAATTAGCACCAGCTAGTCTCCATTGGTTTTTGATGTTGCGGTCTCCCTTATCCGAGTTCATAAGAGTTCACACACTCTGCGGTGTTCATAAGAAACACTAGATTTTTTGCATTTAAACGCAATTACAACACAAAATAACGTTGATCAGCAACAGATAAAAACGCCACGACCTTATGTGGGGCCACAACAAAGCAACGCTGCAGGTCGCAATAAACAGCACACAAAGAAACGCGTCATATACTCAAAAGATAAATTATAATAATAATAATAATGAATTTAATTTATAACGCACTTTTCATTAATAAAAATCTCAAAGTGCTACAAAGTGAAACAAAAGCAAAGATCAAATAAAACAAGTGATAAAATCGAGTAAAATCAATAATAATATCAACTAAGATCAAAGATAAAATCATGTGGAGGCAGAATACGCTTGCTTAAAAATAAAATAAAAATAAAACAAGTGATAAAATCATGTAAAATCAATAATAATATCAACTAAGATCAAAGATAAAATCATGTGGAGGCAGAATACATAGTTCCCATGTGACGTCACATCTGTGGGTTGTCCTTTATGACCCTCCCACATGTAGGCTATGCTGCATTTGGAGCGCATTCTGATAGATGTCCATTTTTCACGTTGTTTTTTTTGTTAATTTCTAATTAATTGCAATGGTTACTTCGTGTTGTGTCAGTCGGTGTTCCAGTCGGGTAGACGTTTGGGCAACGCGCAGGTTTCACTTCATCAAAAAAAAAGTAAACGGGAAGGATTTATCTCATCGGATAAACTGGACAACAGCCCCTCCTGCTCTGAGTCTGGCTTTGATCTGCTCTGGAAGACGTCGTACTTTTGGCCGGTAAACAAAATATTCTACATAAATCATTTTGTGAAACTATGTCAGAACAATGTTAGAGTACAACTGTCTGTGTGTTAGAGCTGGGTTTTTTTTTTCATTATTTAGCAAACCGTCTTGCATGCTGTTAGCTTAGCATCTCGCTAACGCGACAATGGCCTCCTCTGCTCCTCACGGTCCACCAGACCGTCCCAGTTGGAGAAGGACGACGGGAGCCAAGTCGTGCGGGCGACGCGTCGGTCCCATGGGACGTGGACGTGCCTCCGCGGCCGCCTCAGCGGATGCACGCCGTCCGACCTGAGCTCCGGCGAGCCACGCTCCAGATGCTAACAACATGCTAACTTCCAACACGGTAAGACTCAAAGCGCTGGTTCTGGTCTGTGTTGAGCTTGGACTGTTGGCTGTGTGTTATTTTAGTTAAACCTTTTTTTAGCTGGTTAGATCTGATTGAGACAGTTTACACATCTTTTTTGGATTTAAAGCTGTGAAGTCAGTGTGTTGTGAAGCCGGTCTGCGCTCGCTCCTTGTATTAATTAAATAATTAATGATATCGGAGTAACTACTTTGTGACAAGTTGTCTGATTCGTCTGCCATGATTTCTTTCTCAAACTCATTTAAATCGACCACTGCCAGTTTGCTCTTGTTCCTTGGTAAAGCTGTGGTAGCTCGTGTTATTGATATCTATGGTCCGTATAATTTGCTCTGCTAGTTCGCCATCTTGCCTTCTTCTGCCTACAGATGTGGTGCGAAAACCGGTTTGCACAATACTGGGGGCGTGTCTGGGAACTATGTATAGGCTTGCTTAAAAACAAAAGTCTTTAAGCCGCTTTTAAAGTCAACCAGTGACTGTGGAGCTCTCAGGTAGTCAGGGAGGGAGTTCCATAGGCGGGGGGCAGCCACACAGAATGCCCGGTCTCCCATAGTCCTTAATTTGGTTCGTGGAATGTGAAGTAGATTACTGTTCTGTGATCGTAGATGAATATCGGTGGATGAATATGGCGCAAGAATGTCCTTTAGATAGTCAGGTGAAGTTCCGTGTAAGCATTGGTGTGTAATGAGAGCAGTTTTGTACTGAATTCTGTAAGTGACAGGAAGCCAATGGAGGTTATGGAGAATGGGTGTAATATGTTCAAATTTACGAGCTCTCAATATCATTTGTGGTTTGACTAACTTTTAAAATTCATAAGCGGATTTGTGCTATTTTTATTTAAAATGCAGTACCGCTAATAACTAATTATCTATCAGTAAAAACGAAAAAACTTATTTACAGGCTCTTACGCTGGCTCTCGTAGCTGCTTGTTTTACCTTTTACCTTCACCCTTGGTGACACGAGTTTTAGAAGTTGCTCATTTTATTATAATAATCATAATTTTATTTGATATTCTGCAGCAGTGTTAGCCCATCAGTGAGAGCTCAGTAACATGACTGCAGCATCACACAATGGACATGTGGAAATGTGTTTCCATGAGGTTTTCAAACATAAAGCTCTCTTGTGAAAGTGTACCCCTGCGGAAAGAAAACTCATAACATATTGAAGTTCAAAAGTTTGATATTTATATACTGGTTGAAAATAGCCCTGTGAGAAATTCATAGTAAATTAACAAAAAGGAAAAAGTTCATAGAATTAAAATTCAAACAGAAGTTCAAATTATTTCATCCTGAAAGAACTCTGCCTATCTACTGTAGCTCTTTTATAACATGATGGAGTTAAGCTCATAGCAGTCTCCTCAGATAAATAGTGTTAACTTATTATTTTTATATGAAAGTTTGTTAACTTATTATTTTTATATGAAAGTTTCTGTTAACTTATTATTTTTACATTTGATTGTTTCTGTTAAGTGCCCTGAGACGACTTCTGTTGTGACTTGGCGCTGTGACTAGCACCAATGTAAACTGGTTGTGTGAACCAAATATTGTAAGAAAATAAAATGTTCAACACATTCTGCCTTTGTCTTCGTATTGATGTATTATCGCCCTAAAAATTTGTATTTTGATTTAAGACAGGCTAAGAGTCCAGTTTTATTTTAACCATTTTAGTAAAAACAAATTTGATGACCATGTTACATTACTGTAGAAAACGTATAAGACTCGAGATGAGGCACAGGATTTAAACACTGTTTACATTATTGCATTACATCTTCTGACTTTAAGTCAAAGCTTCCTAGACGGTGGTGTCTCCCCACTTCTCACAAACATCCAGGCTGGACCAGAGGTTCCCTCATCATCATCACCTCCTGCTGTGTCCTGTACAGTGGAAGAAAATGTCTGTCTCTTATGAACAGTGAGGTTCATAAAACCATGTAGCAGACATCCGTTGAATATAAAAAGTTAATATTGTCTGATATTTAACAGGTTTGACTCCAGCTCAAGTTTTGTACACAAGCTTGAGTTAAAATAACTTTTGCTTCAAAACTGAGTAATTCCTAAGTAGATTTTCAAAAGTGATGTTCTTTGGAATAATGGCCCTCATTCACGAACCGTTCGTACGCACTGATTTGTTCTTAAACTGTGCATACGAGTGATTTAGGATCATTTGTGGCATTCAACAATGTTTTCGTATCCTAGGATTTTTTTCAGATACGAACAAAATTTACGAGTGGTCCGGACCTGTCGTATAATTTAGGAGCGTCAGTCTGCTGTCATCCAGACGGATCTTCTCCACGAATAACTTCATATTTCGTTATTTAGAAAATATTTTGGGTTTAAAAAAATCACGCACCATAATTATTCTTGACAATAGGTTATTCTGTTTGAATTAGAATTATAATTTTAAGTTTAATTTGTCTGGTGTGTCGCGCAGGCTTCAGTGAGTCGTGCGCTCCCCTTGGTCATCAAAGCCGCTCCTCATATTAACACCCAGGTACATAAAATCCCCATACACCGCCGCAGAACAAGTACGAATTAAGACTGATCTTGTGCCAAACACCATCGGAGCAATTGATTATTATATCTGATTCGAAATATAACCTGCAGAATGTGGTTGCGCGCTGACCAGGAGGTGCGCGCATCATTTGTGCTGCAAAACATGTTGGCACGCGTCTTGCAGCGTGGCATTTATTGTCCATCCATCTCGCAGACTATTCCTTGATCTCCTCCTGTCCGTGCTGCGGCGAGACGTTTGTTTGAAGCCATTTTCAGATCAAACCATTTATTCTTGATTTCTGATACTGTACGACCCACGGGAGACAAAACATATGCACTACAATATTAATATGAAGTTAACTGTAGTTTCGAGACATTTTAAAATGCTTCTGTTCAAAAACACATCCGACACTTGCGGGGGGGGGGGGGTAGCGGTGCGCCACGGCTCTTCTGAATAAGTGAAACTATAATGTAACACAGTACACTAAAATTAAAGATATTTGACCATCCGACACTTGCGGGGGGGGGGGGGTAGCCACAGCGCGACTGAGAGCAGATCTCCGAACGCGTGAAGTTCCTCCTTTTACTTCTTGAGTTTGAATGAATGGACACTTCCTGCTGTCAGAAGGCAGGAAACGTGGCCTTATATGGTGTTTTGAGGGGTGGGAATTATGTAAATGAACTCTACGCGTGCACGCGCAACTGATTAAGACAGGTGGGATTCATTAAATTTACGCAACCCATTTACACACGTTTCCTCAGGATAGAAGACTTTGTTGAATCTGACGTGGCATGTTCGTACGAACGCTTTGTACGAACAAAAGTAGGAGAAATTTAGGATAAAAATACGAACATTTTCGTGAATGAGGGCCAATGATCAGAAACAAGACTGATTGTTCAAGTTCCACTTGTGCATTTCCCTCTTGAGTCTGAAGAACTTTCTGGTTTTAGATCTTACTGAATGTAGCATCAGAGCATTTTTCTGCAGGACTGATTTCTTTTAATGAGTTTTAACAAGTAGCAAAGATTCAGATGCAGCTATCTGCTCAAACCCAACAATAATTGAATAATAATCTGTAAGAATAAAGCCTTTGTTAAACACATAACATTTAGAAAACACTTTTGTAAGATCTAAAAGTTGAGAGGCATATCAGTCAGGAATGGTAATATAATAATATAAGCAGTGGTGGGCACAGACCGCTAGAGAGCGCTAAAGCGCTAATCCGCTTACAGCGGACCTAAATTATTTGTCAGTGTTTTTGTGGTTTGACTAACTTTTATAATTCATAAGCGGATTTGTGCTATTTTTATTTAAAATGCAGTACCGCTAATAACTAATTATCTATCAGTAAAAACGAAAAAACTTATTTACAGGCTCTTACGCTGGCTCTCGTAGCTGCTTGTTTTACCTTTTACCTTCACCCTTGGTGATGGAGCAGAAAGGAGGGGAGAGGGAGCAGAGGGGAGAACAGACGCAGATCTAACATGTAGGCAAATGATGCCGTTGCCTGGGGATCCCAATCAGCAGGGGCCCCGGCCCCGCCCCGGCCAGTCACCTACATCACTAACATTGCTCCTGCTTCTTAATGTACATTTAACATAAAAATAATTATAGTTACGATGAAAACGATCATTAAAAACGCAATACAAAAACCGGTCGATTTCTGTATCCCCCTACTAAAAATGGACTATTCCATCTTGACATCTTCCGGGTCAGAGGTGAACTCGGGTGCTAACGCTCTGTGGCTAGCTGGTTGTGCTCGGTCTCTTCATAAATTATGGGAGAACCCCGCTGTATCAAGCTAAATTAACGCGGCCAGAGGATTGTATTCGGTGTTTTGTGTCAAACACTCGACGGTGAGTCGTTCGTTTTATGTATTTGGGTTCCTTTTATGAAATAGAAATGCGGTGGCGACACACCCATGTATTTGATTAAAAGTGGTCTTAATGATTAAAAGATCATTCTCTTTTTGTTCATTTCGTGGCCGAATTGAATATATATAAGTAAAGTATTAAATAAATCCTTTGATTTTTGTAATTTAATCCTTTTAGGATCATTTTAGTTACTTTTCATTAAATCTGTTGACTGCCTATATAAATTTTGATAACAGTTTAGTCCTGTGTATAAAGTAATGCTAATTTTTGTTTTGTTTATGACCTTGTTTAGGTCAGGGGTTTTTTCACCCCCTGTTCCCACCCAGGATGGCAAGCTTCCGGATCCCCGCAGCTGTGCGGTAGGACTTAAATTGCACCAAACTATTTGTTTTTTTCTGGACATATTACCCTGAATCATACCATACCATTTACCATACCATTTTATTTATAAAGCACTTTAAACAGGAACAAGTCCACACCAAAGTGCTGGACAAACAAACACGCAACAGGCAACACAGACAATGAAGTACAACACGAAAAACATAAAAACATTGCAGATCATAAATCAAACGATCCAATACAAATCAGCTGGCATTGAAAGCAATGGAGTAGTAGTGAGTTTTTAACCGGGATTTGAAAACCGAGAGGGAGGGGGCCTGTTTGATGAGCAGCGGTAACTCGTTCCAGAGTCTTGGGCCTGCCACAGAGAACGCCCTGTCACCCCTGCGCTTAAGGCGAGTTTCTGGAACTATTAAGAGTACCTGATCCTCTGACCTCAAAGCACGTGGAGGGACATATGGGTGTATCAGATCCGAGAGATAGGCGGGGGCGAGACTGTTCAGCGATTTGTAGACATACATGAGAATTTTGAATTGGATTCGAAGATGAACCGGTAGCCAGTGAAGGGAGGCCAAGACTGGTGTAATGTGCTCTCTTTTGCGTGTGCTGGTTAAAAATCGGGCAGCTGCGTTCTGAACCAGTTGTAATCGTGCAATGGTGGCTTGACTGACGCCAAACAGAAGTGAATTGCAGTAATCAAGCCTAGATGTAATGAATGCGTGAATCACTGTCTCCAGGTGCTTTTTGGATAATATGGGCTTCAGCTTAGACAGACGCCTCAGCTGGAAAAAACAGGATTTGACGATCATGTTTACATGACTGTTGAGTTTCATGGAAGGATCCATTATCACTCCCAGATTTTTGACTTTTTGTTTTTCGGACAGGGGTAGAGCAGACAGGTCAATGCAGTGGTTTGAGGTTGTGTCATTGGGAAGGAACAATATGGCTTCAGACTTCTTATCATTGAAGCTTAAGAAATTTAAAGCCATCCAGTCCCTGATGTCAGCCAGGCAGTCGAGCAGAGGTTGAATAGAGCCTGTACCATTTTGTCTTAGGGGGAAGTAGATTTGACAGTCATCAGCGTAGAAGTGGAAAGGTATATTGTGTTTCCGGAAAATAGCACCGAGTGGCAGCAGGTATAAGGAGAACAAGAGAGGACCCAGGATGGACCCCTGCGGAACCCCCCATTTAAGAGCCGCCACGAATCATGAACTACAAACTAGCAGATTATTGAATGATGGACCTTTAATCATCCGGGATTCAACAACTGATTTAAAATAGGAAAAAAAAGAACTCTTGGGTGTAATCAGGGTCTGTTTTGTTGTGTGTATTTTGTCTATTGGTTATACTCAAAGAAAATGATTATTATTACAAACAATATTATTATAAATACCTTCCTGTCTATTGGTTATACTCAAAGAAAATGATTATTATTACAAACAATATTATTATAAATACCTTCCTAAGTCTATACAATACAAACAACTTAAAACTTGCTTCTTGTCTGATGGTGTTTTATTTTAGAATTAGCGGTTTAGAATTTAGCTTCCCCTAATTTTCATAAGACATTAGTGCTTTTGAAATTGCGGACCTAAATAAATTAATTAGTGCTTTAGAAATAGCGGAACTAATTTTTGGATTAGCGTTGCCCAGCACTGAATATAAGTACCCTGATGCATGCTCAATAATCCAGGTAGAAAAATCTAAAAAAGCTAAGTCTGGTCCTTTGGACATTCAAAAAACAAAACAAAACAAAGCAAAAAAATCTACAATTTTTTTGCTTTGTTTTGTTTTGTTTTTTGAATGTCCAGAGGACCAGACTTAGCTTTTTTAGATAATAATATAAGCATTAGATAAAGACTAGCATTAGCATGCTAGCTCCAAAAACAAACTCACCAGTTGCCACTTTTAGAATAAACGGTCAGCTGAAGGCGTTTTTCACAGAGCCATCTAAAAGTTGAGAGACATATCAGTCAGAAATGGCAAATAGATATTAGATAAAGGGCTTTCAATGATTTAAAACCTACCTGAGCAAGCCTGCTTGAGTCAGTGACTGCACGGCTAATTTCCCAGACCAAAAAACAAAACAAAAGAGGAAGCACATGATCGGTCGATAGAGCTCACGTTGGACGTGTCCAGGGCGGTGAAAACTGTGTCCAGCATCTTTCCATTGTTTTTGTAACGTCGTGGAATAACTGCACATGCGCCATTATTAACGAGAGTCTGGATAAGATTCATGCGCCTAGACAGGAAATACGTCACCAATCAGAAAATGTTTTTTGAAACAAACAATATAACTCATCATTACTCATAAAATATTTATCCTACACAACTAAAATCATATATGCATTTATTTCAAAATATTTTTATTTTATTATTTCATTTCTATTAAAAAAATTAAGTCTTCAATTTAAAATGGTGAATACAGTAGCTCCAGAAGTTCCAGTGGCGCCCCCTATTGGTCGGCCGCCCCTGCACCCTACCCTATCATGTGACCCAGTTCTCAGCCAATAATAAATGAATAAATAAATGTTGATAAAATACGAATTAGTACAAGCTATCCATAAAGAACTCAACTCAACTCAGCTGAAGACCTAAGTCTCTTTATCTTCTTTATCTTTTATTTCCTTACTTTTCTGCTTCAGTCATTTTATTTCCTGTACACTTCTTGATGTGTATCAATTCTCTTTAAAGTATGGGACTCTGAATCAAACTATTGATGTCTTTGAACAATTGAGAAATAATTTTCAAGTTTGCGTTTCATCATATGTTATATCTTTATTTGTTGTATGTTTTATTATGTTGAGTTTGTTTTGATCAATTATGTTACTCTAATTTTGGAAAATTTGGTTATAACTCTATTCATAATGAAGAAATTTCATATGTACTGTACTCATAATGGTTTTCAATTCTAAAGTGTTGAACAGAATTTTATTTGGCTAACGCACTTGCTCCCTACCTTAGAAATCAAATATTTTGGAAGAAGCTAGTAAGAGGGGTCTAGTTCTGAGGAGACATTCTTCCTGTAAATGACAATAAATAATGGGATTTATGTTTTCTGGAAAAAAAGGACCAAAATACAATGTTTTGCCCTTTTTTTTTTTTTTTTTTTAACGATACATGAAAAATGAAATGAACAAACATTTCAAGCCATTTTGATCCAAAACATACAGACAAAAATATTGACCTCTTTGCTGTCTGTCCGGGTTATAATTAGGGATGAACAATTAATTGCATTTGCAATAAAATCGCAATATGATAAAACAAGATTTTCTAATTGCGAAGGCTGCAATTTGATTGGTCACATGACCTGGTTGTGACATGTGAGTGAGTGGAGCAAACCAGAGCAGAGAGCGGGAGAAGTCAACACTGCGCTTTAACCAGTTGCACAATGACGTCAGGCTCGACAGAAGCTGATAAATCTGAAAGTTTGGTACCAACGAGGGGCAGCACGTCCGTTGATGGCTATAAAAAAAATCAAGACGCTGTGCGTGAGTTGTTTTTTTTTACATCTAAAAGATTTAATAAGAACAGATACAGTACTACAGTAGTTTATTTTGTGTTCACTGAGTTTGAATTCCCAGAAAATAACGAGTTGGTTCTTTTTATGTTTTTTGCACTTACTTACAAGATGTTACTGGCTGGAAAGCAGTAAGTTTGATTTTTTTTATATCTAATTTTTTATATTTATTTATTAACTGTCATGTGAAGTTCAGACAGTAGTTAGGACGTTCACTTAATATGTTTACTATTATGTTTATGAAACAAGAAAAAATAGAAATTGTGAAAAGAAAGCATAGATTTGTTTGCTTTATTGTAATCTCTGCTTTATATACGGTAAATCTGACATTGTTTATTATAAAACAGATTGATTTATTGCTTCGGTTTGTTGAAAAATACTTGAGAAGGTATTAAAAAAATAATTGCGTTTTAAATCGCAATTGCAATTTATAGGAAAAAAATTGCAATTAGATTATTTTCCAAAATCGTTCAGCCCTAGTTATAATCAGCACAACCCATCTCTTTTGATTGGATCACAATAAATATGTGTGCCACAATACATAATTCTAAATTTAATCCTCCTTGTTTGCAATTTGAATGAATCGACTAATATCCTTGATTTTTTGGTTCTGAATTTTGCACTTTTTGAAAATACTGCATTTCTAAAGGTGCACCTTCTTTATCAGGACCCTTCATAAACACAAAATACATAAACATGTATATGTGCCTTCCTTTACGCTTTGACCCTCATTTGAAGTTTCAAAGCAGTTAATGTCTAAAATATTTACCTACAAGATAAAAGACTTCTTCAAGGTGTTGACACTCCATCAGCTTTCATTACTCCCTGTTCTATAAATAAAGGCAACATCACTTTACTCATACATGATGTATATATACTTAAAGTATTATTAATGAACAAGTCTGTATAAGCATATACTTTTAATTCTTGTTAGAGCAACAATATCAAATACAAGATGTAGAACTACACCAAACTAAGCATTAAAATGTTTGTTGAAACAACATATGTTCTATGAAAACCCCCCACTTTTTAAAGCTTTTTAAGGCATAATAAGCAATCAAGACCACCCACCTGCATTATAAACACGTAAATTATAAGGAAAGGACTAAACATAAAGGAAATGTGTCAAATGGATTTTGGCCAAATGCTTGGCCCTTCATATTCAGCTCTTAAAGTTTATGTGTTCGAGGATTCAAGTTCATGTGATGAGATGCATGGATCTGATGACTTTTCCAAACTTTTCTAAGGCAGCAAGTCAGTTTTCGTAGAAAATTTAACTAGGAAGATAAACAGAAGGGCTCACATCCTAAAGGATAATGCATTTTTAAAATAATAATAATGTGTATTTATTGTCATCATTGTATGTTCCCATACAATGGCAAAATTGGCTCTCGGCATTTAACCCAGCCACCACCAAGTGGTGCAGTGGGCAGCTATTGTGGGTGTCCTGGGAGCAACTGGTGATAGGGTGTCCTGCTCAGAGACACCTCGAGATGTGTAAAGACTGGGGATCAAACCTAGGACCTTTGGATTCCGAGTCAGCTGCCCTGCCCCTACACCATATCAGACCCCATACATCAGCTCGGCCCCATCACATTAAACTACTTGGTCTAAAAACATATGTATCTCTAGCCTGGCCCTCGCCTTCCTGCACAGCTCCGCTCAATTCTCATTTCCCTTCACTGCACTGTCTGGGACTTCTCCCATAGACAACGATTTCTCCTGTAGATTTTTGACCGGACCAATCAGAGAACAGAAGGGGCAGAGTTTTTGGCCCCTAACCCACGCCCCCACCTGTCCCAGCGCAGCCAGCGAGCATTCGCATGTTCTCATTCAAAGCGATGCAAAGCGATGCAGGACTGTTTTATATGTGACACAAATTTATTAATTTCCCCTTCTTAATCCCTTATCTGGAGTTTTCTTTTGTTTGTTTTCCCAAAAGTCAAGTAATCGCTCCCTCCTCCCTCCTCCTTCTCCTCCTCACCCTCCGCTGAGTGAAATGAACAAGGAAATGCCTCAGGTTGTCACGAGAGAATTAAAGTCAGGTTTTACGTTGCTGCCTGAGTCAGTGGCGGATCTACCATTCAGGCGAACGAGGCCGGGGCCTGGGGCCGCCAATGAGCAGGGGCCGCCAGTGAGCAGGGGCCGCCAATAAGCAGGGACCCCAGCCGTCACCTACATCCTTAACATTGCTCCTGCTTGTTAATGTACGTTTAACATAAAAATAATTATAGTTACGATGAAAACTATCTTTAAAAACGCAACAGAAAAAACGGTTGAGTTCTGTACCCCCCTACTAAAATGGACTATTCCGTCATGCGTCATGACGTCACCCACTAATCCAGGAAGTACTGTATGCTCGCTGCTGTTTTGTGTGAGAAGGAAGCGGGAGACAGGAGACAGAAAAGCGGAGCTGAAAAACGTAAAAAGCGTCAAAAAACAATAACGTATGTTTCTTCACTACCGAAAGTGACAACCTTTTTTAAATGGGTCGAATTCTAAAACTTCATCAACTGCTAATGACGGTCACGAGCGGCAGCGGCCCATTTAAAAGTGTGGCGGAACCGGACATCAGGATCCAGGCACCGAGGCAGTGACTCAAGATGAAGATAAAGTATTAAAGCAAGATGAGGTACGAGGTTTAGAAATTATTTTGTAGGTTGGGTAAAAGAAATCCTAACAGTAATCAGCTGAGACAACCACTATTTTCACGTTTTCTTTCTGTATCAAAATATTAAAAGATATTCGACCTAAATCTTCTGAATTAAATAGGAGAGAGGGGATTATATATTTTACCTACTTTAGCTCTCTGCCCTGCTTGCTTAGTATACAGTATTATTAAATTATTCGGACTTTACATTGAATAGAATAGATCTAAAATATTCCACAGTTATCTATAAAAAAAAATTCTCAACCATTTTACAAAATATTTGACTGTTAAAACTTCATCAGACTATCATTGTTTTGTTATTTGGTCCATAGTCCCTCCATTAAATACATTATAAAGCACAACTTATAGCTTTCAGAGTAATGCAAAAATGTGTTTTTTAATAATGACAGGTTTGCTTTGGACAGAAATGCCACTGTTAGTTTAAAACAACAGAATCAAAAGGCTAGGATTGCTAAATTAAAATGTTATCTAAAATGTAAAAATTGATATAAATGAAAAGTGACATTCCCTGATGCATGCTCAATAATCCAGGTGGAAAAATCTGTGACATTATTTGAGTCATTTAGTTTACAGTAAGTCTTACAGTCTGTGTAAGTTTTAAGGTTTAAAAAGAAGTCAAAACTTCCAGTCTTAATTATGGAAACTTGGATAAATGAGAGCCTTCACATGTGTTAAATGTAATAATGTCTTATTTTTTCTTTTATTTCCTCCAACACTAACATTTGTTGTTTTTTCAGATGCAGTCTTTAAACATGCATCATTAAAGACCAGAAACAAGACAGAAGACAACTTTCATAGAAGTCCAGCTGAATAATCAAGGTAATTCATGATCACTTAATGCTGTAAAAAGTGTCTCATGCCTGGACATCTTGCTGTTCATATCAAGCCAGTGTGTGAATTCATCTCAAAATACCACATCTCAACTACACACACTCACTTTTTCACATTGATCTAACAACTGTTCCCTGTTACAGAATATGTAATATAACGTTAAAAGAATTAAAGTTGTGAAAATCTTATAATTTAGGAAAATATATTTCTACTGTATTGCTCACATCTACCCTCTCTATTTGTTTGTGTTTATTTAGTGTTGTTGAATTTTGGTGTAAGACTTGATTTAGAGCCTTTTATTGCAATAATAAAACATCCATCCATCCATTTTCTTCCTCTTATCCGGGGTCGGGTCGCGGGGGTAGCAGCCTAAGTAGGGAGGCCCAGACTTCCCTCTCCCCAGCCACTTGGAGCAGCTCCTCTGGGGGAATCCCAAGGCGTTCCCAGGCCAGCCGAGAAACATAGTCCCTCCAGCGTGTCCTGGGTCTTCCTCTGGGTCTCCTCCCGGTGGGACATGCCCGGAACACCTCACCAGGGAGGCGTCCAGGAGGCATCCTAACCAGATGCCCGAGCCACCTCAACTGGCTCCTCTCGATGTGGAGAAGCAGCGGCTCTACTCCGAGTCCCTCCCGGATGACTGAGCTTCTCACCCTATCTCTAAGGGAGAGTCCAGACACCCTGCGGAGAAAACTCATTTCAGCCGCTTGTATCCGAGATCTCGTTCTTTCGGTCACAACCCAAAGCTCATGACCATAGATGAGGGTGGGAACGTAGATCGATCGGTAAATTGAGAGCTTTGCCTTTTGACTCAGCTCCCTCTTCACCACGACAGACCGGTACAGGGCCCCTTTACAAAGGTTTGCCTGGGGCCCCAAAATGTCTAAGTCCGCCACTGGCCTGAGTCCCATCAGATTTCCTGGTCTTCTGGTGTGTTGGACCAGCGCTCCATGGTTTTATTTTATTTTATTAGGACGTTTTATTAACATATAAACACAGAATATCCAAAGGCAGCGAGAGAAAATTCAGCAGGAGGCGGAGCTGAAGTCAAGTTCAGAAGACCACGGGGAAGCGCAGCCAACGAGCATTCGCATGTTCTCATTCAAAGCGATGCAGGACTGTTTTATATGTGACACAAATTTATTAATTTCCCCTTCTTAATCCCTTATCTGGAGTTTTCTTTTTTTTTTGCCAAAAGTAAGTGATCATCGCTCCCTCCTCCTCCTCCTCATCCTCCTCTCCCTCCGCTGAGTGAAATGAACAAGGAAATGACTGAGGTTGTCACAAGAGATTTAAACTCGGGTTTTACGTTGCTGCCCGAGTCCCATCAGATTTCCTGGTCTTCTGGTGTGTTGGACCAGCGATCCATGGTTTTATTTTATTTTATTAGGACGTTTTATTAACATATAAACACAGAATATGCAACGGCAGCGAGAGAAAATTCAGCAGGAGGCGGAGCTGAAGTCAAGTTCAGCAGACCACGGGTGAGCAGCCATCAACAGAGGCCACGCCTCCAGCAAGAATCGTTTCTCTATAACAGAAAGTCCAGACCCCAGTCCGAAGCGAAGTGAAGGACAAGGGTCTGGTTTTAACCAGGCTAATGTATCTCCTAAAATCTGTGTATACAGTTTGTCAAGTAACATCTTATTTGTTTCATTTCAGAATTTTTATTTTCATTTTTGGAAGGTAAATTTTCTTACAGTCTTGAACTGGGATGGAACAAGTGGACTGTGCAGTAAGTCTTCTCCTTTTGCCCAAAATTGTGATTGAAGTCTTCCCAAAAGACAAAAAAAAAAGTGTTCTCACTTAAAAGTTACAAACTGAGCTTTTTCTGCACTAAACATTAACTGTAAAAATGATGAGATCTTCAGTGGATGGATTATAAATGAAACCTACTGAAAAAACTCCCAAAACAAAATAATTGTAGTCTTTTTTGTGTCTGTGTGTTTTCTTCAGAGTGATTTTTAAAAGTTGCAGTGATGTTTTTCAGCTGCTGTATAAAATCAAACATATAGCATATTTTTAAACAACTAATGGACAGTCAGCTAAGTTTAAATGATGTTAAAAAGTTGTCAATGTCAGGTTTTATCAAAATAAAAGTTTGATCTTCTTGTGGAGTTACAAATTAAAAAGAGAAAGAAAATACAATTTTTTTTTATTTGTTGTTTTTATAATCGGTGTTAAAAAAAACAGCATCACTGTTTGTTTGCTGCTGCAACTTCATGTCAGTCACTGTTATGTCTACTCTGTGTCCTTCCCATTCATTTCCATTATGTTCTCCTCTCTTTTCATTATCTCTCCTCTTCTGTCCCCCTGACTCCTCATTTGGTCTTCTAAAACAGAGCTGTTGTGTCCTTACAGCCCCCTCAATCAACCCCAAACAGTGAGAGTTGGAAGCAATCCAAGATCATTCCCTTGAGTCCTCGTTGGGTGACTTCCAGCACTGCTCCCCAAGCTTTACTCCCGACCTGTGGGTCTGAGAGCTGGCAGCCCAGGAAGGCTATTGTTGGAAAGAGATTAACCACACATGGCAGCTACTGTGACACACCCACACACACATCATGAAACGTGCAAAGACACAAGACACATATTACCTCAACATAACCGCTTTGCAGCTTTTGTTTAACACCAGTGAAGATGTGAGCTGGTACCAGGAAGACTACAGTCTAACGCCTCAGTCTCATAGTCTTTGCAGCTTTTGTTTAACACCAGTGAAGATGTGAGCTGGTACCAGGAAGACTACAGTCTAACGCCTCAGTCTCATAGTCTCCTATGTATATTCTACAACGTTTTCAAATGTGCATGTATGTCATATAAACTCTAGAGCTTACATACACTTTGTGTCACATTTAATCCAGTGAAAATATCAATTTTTGTGAGTATTAATGGAAATCATTATCATATTTTTTTAAAATCTGACATACTGTGTTCATGCATGACAAATACAGATTTATTCTAAAATCTGCTCTACAGAGCCATGCCCAGTGTCCACTGTGTGCTAATCTACTGAATGTGTTGCTTCTGTCATTATCGTGCATCAAAAACAAGCACACTTATGTAAAGAAGTTTGTGTTTAATGCAGCATGTATTTTCCATGCAAATTTCAAAAAAGAAGTTCCACCGAGGCTCTGACTTGAATGCTAATACTACTTACAACACAAGACATATGCACACAAACACACTCACAATGTTAATCCTCCCAAATAAACCCCACACCCTGGGAACAGGGGTTGGATGATGGCAGAAGAGATTAAGAAAAAATGGGAATACAGAAAATGGATGGATGCAAACTATGGTGTCCCACATACACATGCCACACATAGCACACTCCTCCCTACTGCACTCCCATTTTCTCTGCTGTTTTTATACCCCCCACTTCACCCATCTCCCGCCCAACACCCCACAACAGAATCCCAGCTGCAGCTCACAGGAGAGGTGGCACACTTTGAGGATAAATTTAGAAATGAGGAGCAATCCCAGGCCTGGCACAAAGAAGAGAAAAGAGGAGACAATACACACTTATGTCTGATCACACATTCCAGTGTCTCACCATAATGTCAGCACATATTGTAGAAACCAAACACGAAAATGTACCTGTAAATGATAGATTTAATGGAGCTGCAGCTTATAACTTAAAGGAGAAATTAAATCAAATCTCAAAAAATCGATATACCTGTAACAAGAATTTCATTTAGTAAACAACACACATAAACATACTTTGTATGCTTTTTTCAATTCAGTAGCTTAAAGAAATAGTTTTTTACGTTTTTCCTGCTAAATTCCTAAGTCTGGAGGTCAGGAAGGAAATGACGCATATTTGAAGGAAATGACATATATCTGTCCTCCGCGCTAATTTCTAAATAGAAACTGAAGCTACAAACCCATCATTACTGTCCTTCTGTGTATCATTTAAAATGGAGAAGACTTTTTTGAATTTGAAGAAACGCAGGAACACCTAGTGGGGGTAATGGATTTACAACCATATCAGTTTGAACCTGAACCGACTGCTGGATCTCAGAATTCTGACGAGTCCAATGACAGAGGACCTTCTCACAGAGTTGGCTACGTGGAATGGTAAGAATAAAAATTATAGCAAATATGTGTCTGAGCTGAACTTTTCTTTAATAAATGAACGTAATTGTGAAATGAGCTGGATTTAAAAATTTGTTTCGCTAGCTACGTCTGATGAAACATAACGTGCACGCGTAGCACCAGACTGCAGTAGCAGCGAACAGACCTGCATGTACCAGTATTTTAATTTGAACAGGATAAAGACCTCAAAAATATATATTTGTTAGCTGACTTTTTTTAAGAGTGTGTCTCAGTTTAATTTTTATTAATAAATTATTACAAAGCAGCTTATTTTAGCACGTAAATAAAACCATGTGCGCACCCGTGAACAGCATTTCTGCTTTTCATCACGAGCTGACTTTCACTAAAATTTTACTACAGAAACGCCTAAAAATATATTTGTTAGCTGACTTTTTTAAGAGTGTGTCTCAGTTTAATTTTTATTAATAAATGATTACAAAGCAGCTTATTTTAGCACGTAAATAAAACCATGCGCGCACCCGTGAACAGCATTTCCGCTTTTCATCGCGAGCTGACTTTCATTAAAATTTTACTACAGAAACGCCTAAAAAATATATTTGTTAGCTGACTTTTTTTAAGAGTGTGTCTCAGTTTAATTTTTGTTATTAAATGAACGTAATTGTGAAATGAGCTGGATTAAAAAATTTGTTTCGCTAGCTACGTCTGATTAAACATAACGTGCACGCGCAGCACCAGACTGCAGTAGCAGTGAACAGACCTGTATGTACCGGTATTTTAATTTTAGCAGGATAAAGACCTAAAAATATATATTTGTTGGCTGACTTTTTTTAAAGAGTGTGTCTCAGTTTAATTTTTGTTAACAAATGATTACAAAGCAGCTTATATTAGCACATAAATAACACCGAGCGCACACACAGAAAACAGACCCGCTTTTCAACGTGAGCTGACTTTCATTAAAATTTAACTACAGAAACCCCTAAAAAATATTTGTCAGCAAATCGGCAATGTAAAAAAGGTGTTGAGGTAATTATGACCAAATGTAACTTAATTGTCAGTTTTATGTGATGAAATGTTTTTGTTTACAATATAAATGAAGCTACATAATACTGTATGAGGGACAACCGTGGCAGAGCAGG
>JBBPBX010032197.1:0-34035 GCA_038048925.1 Garcialebias charrua | reverse complement strand
CAGCTCTAATCACTGCTCCACAGTGCCACACACAGGAATGTTCATAGTTTCAGGAAATTATGAGCATTCCTCTATAATTATAAATTATTTATTTTGTACATAAAGTGAAAAGCTCAGAACTTGGGTTCAGATGTGTGACTTGTTTCCAGTATAACGTCATGCTACATGTTGCCACATCACCGACACCAAACCAGAACTTTTTACAGTCACTCGTGCCTCTGAAGCTCGTGACGCGCTCCAACGTGTTGCTCTCTGTTGGATAGTTTGTCAAATCCAAAGCGATGCTCTGAAACGTGCTGAAGAAGCTCCTGTTCTGAAACGTCTCTTTCTTCCTGGTGCAGTGACTCATGGTTGCTATGGCGAGCAGCTCTCCTCCGTCTCTCTGCCAGCATCGGTCCATCTCTCTTCACTTTCGCCTTTTTATTCTTTGCTTTGCTTCAGGTTTCTCCATCTTTCCTGTTATGTTAAATAACTTCATTTCTTTCTCCCTTACATCACAGTTTGCTCTGTTTATTTTGAAAATCATTTCTTGCTTTTTACTTCCTTGATTCCACGTTATTCCTGTGAGAACTGCTAACCTAAAAGCACTCCATGCATCTTTCTATCTTACATTTCCCCTCCTTTTGTTATCATCTGCCTTTCTGCTTGTTGGCCATCTGCTCACCAGATGTGGCCCACTGTCCCAGCTGTTGACATCATTACCATGCACAAAAGAGATGAGATGGAAATGATCCTATTTCAGAGAAGACACATGGTTCTTAGATTTGGATGAATATCAGAGGGGAATCCTATGGGCCTTCAATGCCTTCAGAGAAGCCCCATGAAATTAGCACAAATGGAAAGTTGCTTAATATTTTAATTAGATATTAATTTTATATTTCAATATATGTTTCTTGTTTTTTGTTGAGTACTTTGAAATTGAGAAAGAAACTGTTTTTCTTCATGAAAAAAAAAGTTACTCAAAATTGGCATTTGCAGACAGAAACATGTGTTGGAGGTTCATTTTCAATGGTTAGGACTTCACCATCAGGAGTGAAGGCAGAGCTGAGTCAAAGTCTCAATGAGCTTGACAATAAATGTTGTGATAACTTCAAAAATAAGCTCCATCTGGGCATGAGAAAGGTTTATTTTTAAAATTAGGTTGCCACGTTGAAATCCAAAATGGCCACCGCCATACATGTTTAACTGTGTTGTGAACTGGGTAGCTTGAAAACCAAGTAACGTTACGTGACAAAAAAATAATGTTTTAAAATGGAAGACTAAATCCAGCTGTGGTCCTGACAGAAGATCAAAGGTGGTAAATGGTGTTTTGACCTTCATCAGTGTTTTTGGCTGAGTGTCTGAAAATGAATAAATTGTCAAGGTCAAGGTTTCTTTATTGTCATTCGCATCATATGTGGTACATGTGGTGGAACAAAATTGTGCACACAGAGTCCCAGTTACATCCAATAAAAGTATAAATTGTAAACGAAACACAGTCATAAGATCTAAATTGTAAAAGGATGATCGCACAAATGAGAAGCAAATATTCAGTGAGGTTGCAGTGAAACAGAAAAAATCAAAACATTTGCACTTTAGGATGTAATAAACAAGACTGAAGTGAAATTTGCTAATAAAAATATGATTTAAAAATGAAACCTTACCCATAACCAACAGAACTTACAGTATGTTTAAAATGCCATCATGTCATGAAAACAAATTAAAATGGGTATACTGTATTTAACTTTCAGTTTTCTCTATTTATATCTGGAATACTTAGTAATTCAGCGTGGATTATTGAATTTACAAGTTGTACTTGAATGCACCATTAAGTCATTTCTCACAAAAAATGTTGTAGAAGCGCTTTAAAAAAAACTACCCAGAGTTACTGAAGTAAAGGTTGGATGAAATGAGACATGACCGTTCAGACTGAGGTGGCTTTAAAAACATATGTATCTGATTTACAACCGCATATGAAAAAGACCTGGGTCAGATTGGAAAATGTTGGATTTGTCACATTCATATTGTCATAAACAATCTAATATGTGTCACATATGAGCAAGAAATAAATTTAAAAAATCTGATGTGGACCACATGTGCTCCAGCATCAACGTGTGGCATGGAGGCTGCACAGCTGCAGAAAGAAAAGCTTTGCAGAGAGTGGTGAAGGCTGCACAGAAGATGTTGGAGTCAGCCTCTCCACCATCACAGACATTTACACCTCCAGATGCAGGAAGAGAGCCTCCTGCATCATGAAGGACCCCACTCACCCAGCACACACACTTTTTCCCCCACTCCCCTCAGGCATGAGGTTGAGGAGCATTAAGTGCATAACCACTAGACTGAGGAACAGCTTCTACCCTGAAGCTGTCTCGGCTATTCAATCAAACTGCTCAGGGGGCCATAGTTTCTGAAAGCCCATCAGCTCGGGGGCTGGACATCCAGCAATTAAAATCATTATGTAAATAAACCAAAGTTTACAATGATGTGTTACCTTTTAAATGTGCTTATTTTATTGCATTGAATAATAAATGCAATACACAACTCAAACCCAGACCCCCCCCCACCACCACCACCAATTTTTTTATTTATTAAGTGGGCCAGATTGACGTCATTCATTCGTACCCATCTGCTCACCACAGACTCATGTTCGGGCTGCTGTTGTTACGCCATATTGTTTTGCATTATTAGTGTGCATAGTGTACATCTTAGATCCTTGTATACTGTTTCTTTTTATACTTTATATTTTTTGCTATTGTTGGATGTAACTGTGACCTTGTGTACATACTTTTGTTCCACCTCATGTACCACATGTGTTGAGAATGACAATCAACGTGCTTGAACTTGAACCTGATGTGCCCTCAATGTGAGTGTAGCATTAGTCACAAGGCGCTGAGTCTTGTTGCACATGTTCAGAATATCTCCGGGACACATTTTCACTCAAAACATTGACAGAGTCGTCAGGGGCATCTCAAACCCATCTCAGTTTTGTTGCGGGTGTCATCAACCTGTCTCTACAGGAGACAGGTAAAATAGGTAGTATTTTATTTAAGTCCTGGCCTAGCTCTGAATAAACTATTACGTTAAAATGAAGTTTTATGTCAACTATTTTGTTTGACTTCTGACAACAGCATCCATCACGAGCATTTTAGTTCCTATTTTATAAATAAAGCCAATTTTTGTTGCATATATTAGTTTTAAACTGCCACATAGTTTTAGCCAATTAGCACATTATTATTGTTATTGGATATCTGGTGAATTTACATCCTTAAAAGTCCAATAAATCACGCGAAGGCGTGCACAAAATGAGGTAATGCTGCTATTTAATCTGTCTGCCAGGAAAAAAAGCTGTCTCGATGACTCCTTTACAGCAAGGCACTGAAAGGAAAAGATCTGGGAAACGAGTCCTGGAGAATCCAAGTCTTCCAAACGGCTTTTCACGTGACAGCAGCTATTTGCAGGAGCAGATGGGCGAGGCTGCAGGCCAAGAGGAAAGAGGTGAGGAGCCATTGTAAGTGCTGCTGAGATGGATGAAAGGAGAGGAAGATGGAGGAGGAAGAGGTGTCGAGTTGCAGTAAAACTCCCATATGGAAAAAGAACGGAGTACGGGAAAAGTGGACGCTGTTGATGGTGTTTGCATTTGGAGTGGAGTGTTTCTGTCGTGACAAGAAGCTCAGGCAAATACTTTGTGGAAAGAGCAACACATTGGACCATTACAGCTATTCACCGAGGCCTTTCTCTACACTTATCTCTGCCTTATCCTGTTTAAATCTTCCTTTTCTTGATCCAATTGCTTTGCAGCCATCAGTTGTTGCCTTCTTCTTCTCTGCTTGTTATCTGTCAGTTTTCTCCCATCTCCTCGTTTCTCACATTCCCCCCTTTCTGCCTTCTTTAGTGAGGGGAAGTGGTAGCCTCGGCCTGCTGGCTCCCACAGGAACAGGCATGCCTTTGTCTGTTGACACTGTAGGAAGATGAGTAGCTAGTCTACCCCGTTAGCCCCAGAAAGTCCGGCAGGAATTCTGAGTTTCTCTGTGGAGAGCGAGCCACACGGGGTTTCTGTAAATCAGCCGACAGCTTAAGCCTCCATTGTCTGTACAGCCTGTCGCGTATTGTGTGAGAATCATGGTTCTTAGAAAGAATGGGACAAAAAGCAGACAGAGAATGGAAGACCACAGACCCTGGTGAAATGCCTGAGCAACCCCTGTTTCCATCTATGCGTTGATGGAATTCCAAAATGTGAAACAATGTAACATAAAGCTAAATCATATGGTGCCTTTTTGTGACTTACACAAACCAGAGTTTATCCATCCATCCATCCATCCATTTTCTTCCGCTTATCCGGGGTCGGGTCGCGGGGGTAGCAGCCTAAGTAGGGAGGCCCAGACTTCCCTCTCCCCAGCCACTTGGAGCAGCTCCTCCGGGGGAATCCCAAGGCGTTCCCAGGCCAGCCGAGAAACATAGTCCCTCCAGCGTGTCCTGGGTCTTCCTCTGGGTCTCCTCCCGGTGGGACATGCCCGGAACACCTCACCAGGGAGGCGTCCAGGAGGCATCCTAACCAGATGCCCGAGCCACCTCAACTGGCTCCTCTCGATGTGGAGAAGCAGCGGCTCTACTCCGAGTCCCTCCCGGATGACTGAGCTTCTCACCCTATCTCTAAGGGAGAGTCCAGCCACCCTGCGGAGAAAACTCATTTCAGCCGCTTGTATCCGAGATCTTGTTCTTTCGGTCATAACCCAAAGCTCATGACCATAGATGAGGGTGGGAACGTAGATCGATCGGTAAATTGAGAGCTTTGCCTTTTGACTCAGCTCTCTCTTCACCACGACAGACCGGTACAGCGCCCGCTTCACTGCGGACGCTGCACCTATCCGCCTATCGATCTCACGCTCCAGTTTTCCCTCATTCGTGAACAAGATCCCGAGATACTTAAACTCCTCCACTTGGGTAAGGACCTCCTCCCCGACCCGGAGAGGGCACGCTACCCTTTTCCGGCTCAAGACCATGGCCTCGGATTTGGAGGAACTGATCCTCATCCCGGCCGCATCACATTCAGCTGCAAACCAGAGTTTATTTTTATTTATTTATTTTGAACCTGTTACAGTCTTTGGTCGTATTGTGTCCACTGTCACAAACATGGACTGCAGCTATAACTACACCACAGTCTTCTAAAGAGTAGTTTTGTATTATTATATAATAATAATGTAATAATAATGTCCTTTTTTGTCATCTGTGTATGTTTCCCATACACAGACGAAATTCATCTCTGCATTTAACCCAACCACCACCAGGTGGTGCAGTGAGCAGCCATAGAAAGCGCCCGGGGAGCTGGAGAATTAGGTGTGCACTCATAGACACCCCAAGGTGTGTAGTGGCCGGGGCGCGAACCCGCGTCCTTCGGGTCCCAAGTCGGAAGCCCTGCCACTAGACCATCTTGGCTCCTATATTATGCTCACAAAGTCATGGTGGAGTCATTGCTGGAGTATAAAATTCAAAAGCAAGCCACATTACAATAATGGTAGCGTAGCCCAGCTGGGAAATTTATTGTGTGATTAAGCTAAAATAGTTAATAAAACAAAATTTTTAGGTCAAATAATCTTTAGCTTTGACATTCTCTTACTGTGAGCTAGTTGAAAAGACAGATACTGTTTTCAGGGAAACACTGACACATTCAGTACGGTACATGCTCATAAGATGAAGTTAATTTGTGTATAATATCTTTGTAGATCAGCAGGGGCTGATCAGTTGGTAGAGCTGTTGCCTCTCAGCGAGAAGGTCGTTGGATCGAATTCTGGCCTGGAGCCTTTCTGGGTATAGATTGCATGTTCTTTCCGGGTATGTGTGGGTTTTCTCCAGGTACTCCAGTTTTTAAAAAGTCAATAGCCGTGTTTCCATCAAGGTTTCTAGATGCGCATTTTGAAGTATCGCCTCAGAAAAGCTGAATGGAAACGGCAAGATGCACATTTACTTCCTCAAATTCACCCCAAAGTTGATACGCTCGCTTGAGGTGGTTTTTGGGTTCTTCGAAACAGAGCTGATGTGCAAAACGACAGATGGAAACAGATTTGCCGACTCAGTTCTGCCGTAGCGAACATTCACGTCACGTGACTTTGTCTCCGGACAACATGTAACATCGCTAAAACTAGTTGGCATGACAGAATAAATACAACTTGCCCGATAGCAACACGTACCTGAAATATTCTCTCCATTTTGACGAGATGTGTGGTCGGGTCCTGTTTTCAACCGCTACTTCCTGTTTACTGTAGACATGCGTAACGCTGACGTCTGACGTAATGACGCTGACGTCTGACGTAATGACGCTGTGCGTGGCCTGGTAGATGCGCTTCAAGCCAGTTGATGGAAACACTTCTGCTTCGCATTAATTTTTATTTACATATTTGCGAATTTTTGAAAATTCACTCAAAATTCGTATTGAAAATAGATGGAAACACAGTTAGTGATTCTTTATTTGTAATATGCACCACATGTGGTACATGTGGTGGAACGAAACTGTGTACACAGGGTCCCAGTTACATCCAACAAAAATATAAATTGTAAAGAAAAACGGTAATAAGATCTAAGATATGAACTAAGAAAAACGTTAAACTAAAAATACTCTAAAGCACTAGTGGTACAAATACAATACGCCGAACAACAGCAGCACTCCCTTCCTTCCGTTTCCCATCCGTTTCTCCCACCGACCAGTATATGGCATGTTAGTCTGGTTGGTAACTCTAAACTGTCCCTAGGTGAGAGAGTGAATGGTTGTTTGTCTCATTTGTTTCTATGTGTCCCTGTGATGGACTGAAGATTTGTTCAGGGTGTTCCCCGCCTCTCACACAGTGACTTATAGCACTTTGAGATTTTTATTAATGAAAAGTGCATTATAAATTGAATTCATTATTATTATTATTATTATAGACATGGGCACCAGTGACCCCCATGACCTGAAAAGGAAGAAGCAGGTAAAGACAATTGGTGATAGATGGATGGATGGATGGATGGATGGATGGATGGACAGACGGAGGGATGGATGGCAAACAGAACAAAACAAAAAAGGTGTGATGAAAAGTCATTGGTAATGAAAATATAGTTGGAAATGCTAATGCTAAATGATTCCATGGCTATGCTAGCAAACACCACAAGTAATAAGCCAACTTAACTTTTAATACACTCTTCCATTTGTGAATGCCAAAAACAAATGCAAATAATGGTGTCTTGCTATGAACATCAACAAAACTGTGTTTGAATTGATAAAAAAATATTATTAATTATTAGTTTAAAACCTAGCAACAAGCATCTGACAAGGTTGAGTCAGGTCCTCTGGATAGATTCTTCTTTGGTGAAACGTTTCGTCTTTTATCCAGAAAACATCTTTAGTCTGGCTAAACAAACAACTATGGTCTTTCCACCTAATACAGTACAGTACTTGTATTATTTAGAATGAATAAGTACTTGAATGTATATTAATATAATGTGGCTCTAGTTCAAGTCAATTTTATTGTAACAGTACATGTATTCTCATCACATCGTGGTACATGAGGTGGAATGAAATTATGTACTCAGTGTCCCAGTTACATGCAACAATAGCAAAAATATAAAGTATAAAAAGAAACAGGACATAAGGATCTAAGATATACACTAAACAAACACCAAATGATACGCTAAAAAATCCAAGATATACACCAAACACTAATAATGTAAAATAATACTTCATAACAACAACAGCCCGAACATGAGTCTGTGGTGAGCAGGTGGGTATGAATTAATAGAGCAGCATGAGATCAGTAGCATGGATGATCAGCAGCACAGGTAAGTTACATATTAAAATTAAAGTGGCATCACAGTGATTTTTTTTTCACAGTGATTATCCTGGTTATAGAGATTCATGAGTCTAACAACCTCACGGTAGAAGCTGATCCTCAGTCTAGTCTACACTTAATGATCCTCAACCTCCTTCCTGAGGGGAGCAGGACAAAAAGTGTGTGCTGGGTGAGTGGGGTCCTTCATGATGCAGGTGGCTCTCTTCCTGCATCTGGAGGTGTAGATGTCTGTGATGGTGGGGAGACTGACTCCAACATCTTCTGTGCAGCCTTCACCACTCTCTGTAGAGCTTTCCTCTCTTCAACTGTGCAGCCTCCATGCCACACGTTGATGCTGGAGCACAGGACGCTCTCCACTGCACACCTGTAGAACGAGGTGAGAACTGGGCTTCTCAGACCAGCTCGTCTCAGCCGTCTGAGGAAGTAGAGTCTCTGATGAGCTTTCTTGATCAGGCTGGTGGTGTTGTTGCCCCAGCTGAGGTTGTTGTTCAGGTGCACACTTTGTAACTGGAGACCACTTCGCCACAGATCCTCCTTTGTTCAGGATGGGTGTGTTTGCTCTGTCTGCAATCCACAATCATCTCCTTCATCCGCTAATTGCAGCCTTGTCTGAAAGTTGTCTATATCTTATTGTGAAAGGACTCTACCAGTTTGTTGGAGCATTTACTTAGTTACAACCCATATCAAAGTTTTCTGCTCACTAACATTATACTACATTAACTACATTATAATTTTTTATTCTTCCATATGTCTGTTTATGGTGGTAAAAATTGTATTCTTAAATTGATTGAGATTTATAAAAATGCAGGGTACTTCTTTATCAGTAGTGGGCACAGTTCCGCTAGTTGTGGAACTAACTTTCCATTTAGCAGATTAATGTTTTCCCTATTCCATCCTTGTCACTCCTAAGGAGAAGCTCAACATCTTAAGCTCTGCCACTTTCAGTTCTATCTCATGTCTTTTTGTCCATGTCTCTGGCACCAAACCATACAACGTAGCATGTCTCACCACTATCTTGTAACCTTAGCTGACACCTTTTTGTCACAAATCACTCCTGAAACTTTTCTCCATCCACTCCATCCTGTCTGGACTCTCTTCTTCACCTCTTTATTACACTCCCCCTTTTCCTGGACAGTGGACCCCAAGTATTTTAAGTTCTGCACCTTTGTGACCTCTGTTCCTTGTAGCCTCACTGTTCCACTGGCCTCACTCTCATTCACACACATGTACTCTGTCTTACTACGGCTGACTTTCATTCTTCTTCTTTCAAGTGCATACCTCCACCTCTCCAAGTTCTCTTCCACCTCTTCCTTGTTCTCAACACAGATCACAATGTCATCTGCAAACATGGTCCATGGGCAGAGCTGATCCTTGATGAAGTTCACCTTGATGCTATCCATCACTTCTAGTTAGACACATCTTAACTAAAATCTTTAACATCACTGCACACAACAAAATCCTTTTGACAAGACTCTGAAATGACTTGAAACATGATCAAATTCAGTAGGCCTATAATGCCTTACTGCTTTTTTAAATACATTTAATTTTAATCCAGTCGTAATTTGATGACACAGATTCTGAACAACATGGCTTCATAACAGGAAGTATGTTGTCCCACAGGTGGTCTGCTCTCACCTGGGGTTAGAAAGGACAACTGATGTCAAGGTAACATGTACAGGTGACTTGATGCAACAGAAACAATGATTTCATGAGACTGTCTTCCTTTACCTTTCAACTTGTACCATCAATAAGTCTGAGAAGGTCTCTTCTTCTGTCATCATTCCAAAATAACAGTGCGGCTCAAAGAGTAAGAGAGAGGCGTGGGTGAAGTGATGAGAATGGAAATAACTGGCTGCAGGGCAAGACAACAGCCTGACTCAGTTGCATCCTGGGCCATCCAGTTCTCCAGATTGCTGCTTGATCGGAAGACCAGAACAAGAGAGTCTAGATTTTCAGCTTCTTTCTGTGTGAGTGTTTATGTGCTATCCATCCAATAATGCGCGTTGTGCTCCACACAGGGGAATGTGCTCCCGCTCGTCCTCTGCATTCCTGAGAGTCTGAGGAAAATCTCAACTCCCCTTGAACTCCTTTCAAACCTGCTTTAAAGGATTTCCATCTCTCTTTTATTCTTATACGCAGATGATCTTTTGGTTTACATCCTGGCAGCCATTTCTTACATTACAAAGTTCAGACTAAGGTTATTTCAAGGCAGTTCCCAGTGTGTCTTTTTGCTTTGTCAGCCTGCAGATTGATGAAACCTTGATTTGGCTACAAAGTGGCGCACCCTTCATCTAGACTGACTTTTTAGACGAGCTGATTGTTGAGCACGGGAAAGAAAATCCACTTGACGTTCTGATTTCTTTTCCTTACCCACCCTGTTCCCCAGAGAGTCACACGGCTCCAGCCCACAGAGCAGCTGCATGGGTCCGTCCTGACTGTAGAGCTCTGCTTATGCGTGCTGTCTGTAGCCGTGTTTCCATCAAGGTTTCTAGCTGCGCATTTTGAAGTATCGCAGCAGAAAAGCTTAATGGAAACGGCAAAATCCGTATTTACTTTCTCAAGTTCGCCAAAAAGTTTATACGCTCGCTTGAGGTGGTTTTTGGGATGTTCGAAAATGAGCAGATGCGCACAGCGACAGATGGAAACACATTTGCCGACTCGTGCTGCCGAAGCGAACATTCACGTCACGTGACTGATCAGCTGTTTCCGCTCCGGACAACATGTAACATCGCTAAAACTAGTTTGTATGACAGAATAAATACAACTCGACCGATAGCAACACGTACCTGAAATATTCTCTCCATTTTGACGAGATGTGTGGCCAGGTTCTGTTTTCAACTGCTACTTCCTGTTTACTGTAGACATGCGCTGGACATGCGCAGTGCTGACGTCTGACGTAATGACGCTGACGTCTGACGTAATGACGCTGTGCGTGGCTTGGTAGATGCGCTTCAAGCCAGCAGATGGAAACACTTCTGCTTCGCATTAATTTGTATTTACATATTTGCGAGATTTCAAAAATTAGCTCAAAAATCGAAATGAAAATGGATGGAAACACAGCTTATGTGTGTTTGTGCAATCCCTGCCGCCCCACAACCGCTCCTCAGCCACGCTGCGTCCTGCTGCCTCATCCTCGCATTATTGATGCTGTCGCTGTGACATATGTGTGAGCCTCTACATCTTGTGGCTGTTCAGAGGCCTGTTGAGGCACAAAGAGGAACCCTCAGCATGCATTATGTATACCGTTTCCCATCCCAGTCTTACTGTGGACTGAAGCACTCAGTGCTCATTTCTTTCTCTACAAATCCCATTGTGCACATTCTTTTTTTTATTTTCAACATGAAATTTTTTTTTTTGCCTGAGGCTCCAGTGTATAAATTCAAGTTTGGGTTACTGCCTCTTGGGGATAATGCTCAGTATAGTGCACTTGTGTCTCTGAGGTATAAAACAGAAAAATAAATAGGGTTTGAGTTATTCTCTGAGAAAGAACCTTTCAGCGTTTGCATCTTGAGAAAACAAACACGTTAAAGCAAAACTGAATACAGCGCTCATCAGAATGCATATCCCTCACAAGACCTCAGTTCTAAACTAAGACCATCTTATGATGACAGGAAAGAGAGTTATGGCTGATTTGGTCAAACTTTGTACAAACTTTCTACTCAAGTCATACCGTAAGATCTCCTGAGATCTCTTAGGGCTCATAGTATGAGTTGGAACAACTCTCAACTACTAACACAATGTTTTCCCCTTAATATTCTTAAAACTGACTAATATGTACTTGTTTTGGCCCCCATCATGGAGCGAAAGGGGGAAATTGAAAATACATCTTCATCCAGCTGTGCTGCAAGCAAACTGAAAAATAAGTGAGGCACCAACTTCCACTTTGGTTTGTGGCTGCATATAGGCGTAAGAAAGGTTGCTTTCGAAAATTGTGTTACCATGCCAAAACTCAAGATGGCCACTGCTATACATACAGTAAACATGTAAACTGACCACCCCAACATTTGACAAAACTATGCCTTATAGTTTTTTTTAACTACCTAAAAGTATAGTTTCCCAAAATGATTGGGGTGGCCAATGATTAATCTATAGGGGCCAAGGCCACCATTGTCTACCCTCTGGCTCCACCATTGCTCCTGGTAGTGAAATTGATCCATCAGCTCATCAGGATCCATCTCTCTGCACTGTCTTGGACAGGAAAACAAAGAAACAAACCAAAACCTCCTTCTGTTCTTCTCCTCAGTGTAACGCCTACCTACTTGAATACCTTCCACCAAAACATTAAGGTGTACCTGCGTTGTGTTCAGTTCCAGTCCAGAAAAACAATCTGAAAACTACATTCATTATTCAAATTCCTCAGCGACAGTAGACTTCGGCGTGCCACTCGTTTATTTCAGAACAATGTAGCAGATGTTTCTCGTGAGCTTCAAAACCCCTGAAAACTTATCAACATCTTTTTTTTTTTTAAATCTTTTTTGTCCAGGAACCCTCCTCCTTTTCTAATCGGCTCATTATCAGCTGGTCTTGGTTGGAACGTATGTTGCAGTGTTGCATTATTTTAATCCAGAACCTGTTGCGGTGGTTTGGTGGTTTTCAGGTGTCTGTGTCGGTGAAGAACGTGATTATTATTTTATAAGAGTAAAAAAATGAAGTACAGGCATGTTAAACTACCAGCTTCTTAGCAACTTTAATCAACTTTTCTGTTTTTATAAAGCTTCCAAGATGTTTCACTTCTAATCCAAGATAAATTCAAAAACATTTGAAGCTCATCAACTTGCTCATAACTTGGTTCAAATCCTGCAACAACAGTATTTTGGAACATTCTCATGACTAAATGTGGCTGTTTGGCACAGTTGGGTAGAATAAACTCATGAATAACTCCAGTCTAACTCTGCTTCCTTAATTTAACATATGTATACAGTACATTAAGGCTCCATCAGTACAACAGCGATAGATTTATAAAACAAATGTTCTGCTGTGTTTGCACCCCTGCTCATGAGAGACGCCTAAAATGCTTTCCAAGGTAGAGTTGGGAAGAAAAAAAAACTGTTTTGTTGTCCATCTGGACTGGAGAAGAGCAGCTTTTCAGAAATATCCATCCAGCGGTTTTATCCACCACCAGGTGCAATGGAGGAGCCAGGGGGTGACCAATGGTGGCCTTGGCTGCCATAAATTAATCTGTGGCCACCCTAGTCATTTGAGGAAATTATACTTTTAAGCAATATAGAAACTAGAAAGCATAGTTTCCTCAAATAATAATAATAATAATAATAATAATCATTTTATTTAAAGGGGACCACACATGCAAAATTCACTTTTTAATGTTTTTTTACTAAACTTTGGGTATTTACTTCATAAAAAAACAGTCCTTGTGCCAAAAAAATGCACCCAGTGGTTTATTTACTCTAAGTAGATTTATTTTACTGTGATGAAAACGGTTCGTTTTTGAAATAAAATGGAAGTCAATCGCGCCTGTGACGTCACAGGCGCGAGGACAACCCACCTCAAACCTGAGTCCAGCCCCTCACCTGGTTAGGCTCAACCCACTTCTGTATTAAACACATGACTGTTGTTTTTCATGATTTCATCTCATCTTTTGTTTATATGTTATTAATTTCATGTGTACAGCACTTTGTTGCAGCTGTGGTTTTTTAAATGGCTTTATAAATAAAGTATAATTGTTATTTTTATGTTTTTTAGTTCAATTTTTAGTGTATTTGCGATCTCTCCCAACGCGCCGCCGGCAAAAATTAAACGAGCATACCCCCGGCGTAGAGACCGGTTGCGACGGGACCCTCTTCTGGCGCCATGGAGCGGAGCTTCAACTGTACAGCCTTGCTGCAGCCTCGCAGCAGCCTCGCAGCAGTGAGGACCTTCCCCTTACGGATTAATTTACGGGAGACACTTGGTGAACTTTGTGTTGTCTTGACTGGAACAGCGATAACGCCCAAAGTCTCCGAGCGGAGCTGGCGAAAACCGGAAGAGGAACAAGCTAACATTAGCTTCGGATTCGGGTGGTCTAATGCTAAAAGGAGCAGCAAACTGCGGCGCGCTCAGACGGGTTTCGGTAAGTTATCTTAAGCTAGCACTAACAGTAAGTCAAATGAGTAATAAAAAAAGAGCTAATTTTAAAACAACAACACATTACAGATACTGGCTGTTACGAGGGCGTAAACAGATCTTTGAAGGGCGTGGACTTCAGAACTTCTATCAGAAACCGGTCGTTCAAAACGAAAGTTAAAACTGGCAGAATTAAAAAGGGTATAATTGATTATCTAAGAATTATTTTGTGCATTAAATTGAAGGAATAGGGTCTAGATAGCACACAGAAATAACATAAAAATTTAAAAAATGCATCTGAGGTCCCCTTTAAAAGCGCCTTTCATGACACCCAAGGACACTATGAAATTATTATCATAGTTGACCGCATATTATCCGCTGACCCCGCAAGGCTGGGATACGGAGCCTGAGCCCTGAGTCGGCACCACGAAGGAACTTCAAAGGTGACCAGCGGAACGCGGAGCCGGGGGAGAAGACGCGCGGCTGGCTCCTCTGAGGCTCATGGGCAGAGGAGCGAGTGAGAGCAGCAACAGCTTTAACCGCAGCAGTGTTATTTCATATTAAAAAGTTCTAAAAAATAAAGAAAAACAGAGCGCAGCTCCAAAAGAGGCGTGGAGCAGAGCTGAATTGGACCGCAACGTATTTATTGTGGGTCAGACGTGTACAAGTTGTCGTGTCATTTTTAATATTTCCTCAGTAATATGATGTCTCCCTCCAGCGCGTCTGTCTCACAATAAATACAGAGGACAGCTGATGTCTCCCTGCAGCGCGCGCTGGAGGTGTGTGTGCTCCTCCGCTCAGAGAGAGGAAAGAAAAAAGCGAAAAAAATTTAATATTCCCTTGTTAATAAATATAACTGTTGATTAATCCTGTGGTCGCACACTGATGTCTATCATATTCTGAGCGCGGATCCGAGGCTCTCACTCTCATAAACCTCCATCGCGAACTCACTCCTGCCTTCTGAGAGGAGCCTGTATTGAGGTCACTCCGGACTTCGGCAATCTTCGGACGGGTTTCCGGAGTTTTCCGGTACTACGTTTTTTTTTTAGTTTTTTTTTTAATACTTGCCTGGCCCAAATGCAAAAATGAAAATAGACATCATATTCTACTACAGTAATTGTCCAATATGGTGAATTGTTACTGTCACGGTGGGTGTTGTCCTTTAAACGGAATAAAGAGTACCGGTATTCATTTATTAAAAAAAATATTGGTATAGATGGAGCTACAGTATATCCACAAAACCTTCACTTTTAGGTCAAATTTAGTCTGATTTTAATTGATGTTTATGTTGGAGCAGCATCAAGCGTGACTTTGCTGAAAGACTGTACCCCAGACTGACAGTCAGACGGAGATGCAATCCAGTCTGAACCCTTTAAAGAATCAGCTGGCTCCATGGCTGAATGTTGTTGTAGCAGCAGTTGGGCTGAACCAACTCAAAGGTGAGGGCAAGTTGATTTAGAATCAATGAGCAATTTTTAGTTTATCCTTCCATCATACATACATACATCTGTACATCCATACATCCATTCATCATTTTTACCCACTTTTTCCATTTTGGGTCACAGCGGTCACTGTTGCTCATACACACTGTGTGAGAGGTGGGGGACACCCTGGACAGGTTGCACGACAGGGACACATAGAGACAAACGAGACAATCAACCATTCACTCTCTCACTCACACCTAAGGACAATTTAGAGTTACCAATCAGTCTAACATGCATGTTTTTGGTCTGTGGGAGGAAACCGGAGCACCCGGAGAAAACATGCATGCACGGAGAGAACATGCAAACTCCACACAGAAAGGTCCCGGGCCGGTATTTGATCCGGCGACCTTCTCCCTGAGAAGTAACATCTCTACCAACTGAGCCATCGTGCTGCCAATTTTTAGTTTATAATAAGAAATACTATTTGATAGATTACATGCATTTGGCTGATTGTTATTAGTTTCTATTGCAGGTAAAAAGTACAGGAGCGAAACCACAAGTCTGCAGTCGCTCCACGTGCTCCAGTAATCAGGCTGAGTTATGATTACCATGTCCTGGGTCACTGAGACTCCAACATACTGGCCTCTTTTTATCTTAGAAACCCAGTTCAACCTGTTCAGCTTTTCTTTCATTTTCACTCATGTGCTGTTTATTTGTCTTGAATTCCCTGTCCGTTGCCAATTAGTGTCCAATAAAGAGAGCCCAGACAATCTACTGAATATATTGTGAGCTCTATTGAGAACATACTAAAACTATTAAAATGAAAAAGGGATTTTATGAAAATGTAATTGTCAGAACATTCACTGAGAGTAAATTTAATGATAGTTTTTCCTTTAACTGTTTTTCTTCCTGCATCAAACGGCGTTTCAGTTGCAGTACTGCATCCCTGATTTCTTCTCTGGGTTTTTTGTGGTCCCCCCGCCCCAGCTACACATGACGGGGTGAAACCTCAGGACAGAGCTGGTGTCAGTGTGTAGATGTGCATGTCTTAGTGGTGTTTTGAATAAGCTTTTCTGAAGTGATGATTTTATTAATGAAAAGTGCGGTATAAATTGAATTCATTATTATTATTATTATTATTATTATTATGATGCTGCCTATGTCAGGCAGCTGTTCGGTCCGAGCCGATTACATGTAGTGCTGATCTCCTGTCAGGCAGGACCCATCGAGGGGGTGGGGGCGATGAGACGCATGAGTCAGGCTCTTCTTCAAAACGGCCCGACGTAGAAAATATTAGACACTCTCTTCAAGTACCCCCAGAGCTTTTTATTATTTTTTTTTATTGGTAGCTTTACTCCATGAAATAAAAAGATTAGCACTGAAGTGGACAGTTAGAGCTGTTTAGTTGGCTGTGGTGGCCATCTTGAATCAGATGGACTCGAAAATTTAAAGTGGTTTAAAGATGTACAACCAGTAATTACTTTGTACTATCAGGGAGTTTCATTAAAGTTGATCAGGTCATTCATGAGGTATTTTGGTAACAAACAGCCACACAAACACACAGACATGGACACATTTTTTATTGTGAATGATATATACAGGTAGTCCCCGACTTACGATGGAGTTCCGTTCCAACGTGGCGTCGTAAAGCAAATTTCGACGTAACTCGAAACATACATCCAAACTGCACCTTATACGTACAGTACTTTATTTTACCAAGCACTAAGCCTATCCTAACACAGTACCCTACATAATTATCAAAAAACACATACATTTGAAAGCCATAATGAAGTGAAAAAAAAGAGTTAATTTACTACTCTGGACTGCTGGTGAAGCCATTTCCTCCGTTTCTCCCTCTCTCCTCCGGATTCTCCATTCGTTTACGTTGTAAAACCGCGTCCATAAAACAGCTACTTTTCCACAGCTGCTGCCTGTCCAGCTTGGTCCAACAAGTTTTATTTTATTTTTTTGAATGTCCAGAGGACCAGACTTAGCTTTTTTAGAGAGTACAGGCACCTGTAGCCTCCACAGCTAGCAAAACGGGAAACTGCCGGAAACTGCCGGAAACTGCGTAACTCGGCTTCAAAATAAAAAAATTCAAAATAATAATAATGATTTTTTTTTATGGAGATGCGTGTCGTAACCCTGAAACCTCGTAACTCGAGGCCGTCATATGTCGAGGACTACCTGTATATATATGTGTGTGTGTGTGTGTGTGTAAACTGAGCACCCCAGTCATTTGACTGAGGAAACTATACTCTCTAGTTTTTATAAACTGTCCTGATGACCTGACTGAGAAATATTGGATTTGGTACCTGGATGATTGAGCATGAACTTTGTTGCCTCTAAAGTAGGAATGTGCGATATGGCATAAAATTCATATCACGATATGTATTGTGAAGGGTGGCAATAACGATATATATCGCAATATGTTTATGGCATAAAACTTGCAATAGGAATGAAAAAATAAGCATAGGGTGTCCTTTTGTCATAATTTATTTTGAAAACTGCTATACCACAAAATAATCTCTATTAAGAAAATTTCACTACTAGGTCCAGAGTTTTTAAATAATTAACAACTCAAGCATTAGGCTTCTTTCTTGTAGTGCAAAACAGTGCAAAATATATCTTGTGTAGTTTTAGCCATAAGTTTTAAACTAAAGAATATGTTGTTAACTCTTAACAGTTTCCAATATTGTCACTTAAGAAATGAACAGTAACAGAGCAGCATTTTACACTGAAAACACTTCACCCTCCAACCCTCTAGAGGGCGTCTCCTTCAGCTTTAAGGAGAGCTGACAAGGCAACCAGTTTCCTCTGTGGCTTTGACCAGAGGGTCTCGCAGTAAAATCACACAACACAGCGTTCTGTTCACAGATCAGAGGGCAGGTTTCTCTAAAGCTGACCAACGCTTACTTTAACTTTCGACAAAAAAAAAAAAAAAACTTTCGACGGAACACAGCGTTTTGCGCATGCGTCCGAATATGGCAACACTACGGCAAGCTGGACGTAGTTAGCTTTTAGCTTTGCTACTTAGCACTCGAAGAGAAGACTTTAACACCACTTACGCACAGTTTTCAACACAAAAAAAGTAATGATGGAGTTCCGTTCCAACGTGGCGTCGTAAAGCAAATTTCGACGTAACTCGAAACATACATCCAAACTGCACCTTATACGTACAGTACTTTATTTTACCAAGCACTAAGCCTATCCTAACACAGTACCCTACATAATTATCAAAAAACACATACATTTGAAAGCCATAATGAAGTGAAAAAAAAGAGTTAATTTACTACTCTGGACTGCTGGTGAAGCCATTTCCTCCGTTTCTCCCTCTCTCCTCCGGATTCTCCATTCGTTTACGTTGTAAAACCGCGTCCATAAAACAGCTACTTTTCCACAGCTGCTGCCTGTCCAGCTTGGTCCAACAAGTTTTTTTTTTTTTTTGAATGTCCAGAGGACCAGACTTAGCTTTTTTAGAGAGTACAGGCACCTGTAGCCTCCACAGCTAGCAAAACGGGAAACTGCCGGAAACTGCCGGAAACTGCGTAACTCGGCTTCAAAATAAAAAAATTCAAAATAATAATAATGATTTTTTTTTATGGAGATGCGTGTCGTAACCCTGAAACCTCGTAACTCGAGGCCGTCATATGTCGAGGACTACCTGTATATATATGTGTGTGTGTGTGTGTGTGTAAACTGAGCACCCCAGTCATTTGACTGAGGAAACTATACTCTCTAGTTTTTATAAACTGTCCTGATGACCTGACTGAGAAATATTGGATTTGGTACCTGGATGATTGAGCATGAACTTTGTTGCCTCTAAAGTAGGAATGTGCGATATGGCATAAAATTCATATCACGATATGTATTGTGAAGGGTGGCAATAACGATATATATCGCAATATGTTTATGGCATAAAACTTGCAATAGGAATGAAAAAATAAGCATAGGGTGTCCTTTTGTCATAATTTATTTTGAAAACTGCTATACCACAAAATAATCTCTATTAAGAAAATTTCACTACTAGGTCCAGAGTTTTTAAATAATTAACAACTCAAGCAAATGTCATCCACATATGTGGACATCACAATTTGGGCTGTCTAAACAACATTACTAAAAAAAAAATTACTAAATATTGCTCTACACATGGCCTGGTGTCCTCATATGAGGTCATTGTACTGCCACTTAGTGGTTTAGAAGTGCATAGCACATTACAGGTTAGTTCCAAGATGGCTGACGACACACCCACAAGTTCACATGGCAGCTCCCAATCCAAACCTCGGCCAGGTAAAAATTGAATAAAGTTTCATGGTGGATTTTTGTTCAAATATTTATAAAAGTGTTCAGTGTTTGTTATTGTGTTTAAATTTTACAAAAGTTAGCAACTGCAGGGATTTAGCATGTCGCTAAACATGATGTACACATATGTGGACAGAGGGACTTAGTGTTGTTAATTTTGTTGACCATGTCCACAAATGTGGACTGTGGGAATTGGTTTTGTAGAAAATATTTTTATGCTAAAATGTTTTAGAAATAAATGTACATAGATTTTTATTTGATTTTGCTTATGATTTTTTTTCACAGAGTGTTATTCTCTGTAAGTAATGGAATTGCTGGGGTTAATTGATGGAGAAAACTCGGAGATAGAAGACTAGTCAGACATTGATGGTCCCGTAGAGGATACTGAATATCTGGGTAATAGCTGGGTAAGTTTCATCCAGGATCCCCGGTGTGCGCGGATAATCCTTACCCAGGCCTTAGTGCCCCCTCCCTGAGTGCGGGACCACCGAACCCCCACCGGTGTGTGCGGATAATCCTTACCCAGGCCATAGTGACCCTTCCTGGGTGTGGGACCACCGAACCCTCCCGGTGCGCACGTAATCCTTACCCAGGCCTTAGTGCCCCCTCCCCTAGGTGTGGGACCACTGAACCCCCCCCCTCGGTGCATGCGGATAATCTTTACCCAGACCTTAGTGCCCCCTCCCTGGGTATGGGACCACCGAACCCCACCGGTGCATGCGGATAATCCTTACCCAAGTCTCAGTGCCCCCTCCCTGGGTGTGGGACCACCAAACCCCCCGGTGCGCACAGATAATCCTTACCCAGACCTTAGTGCCCCCTCCCTGGGTATGGGACCACCGAACCCCACCGGTGCACGCGGATAATCCTTACCCAGGTCTCAGTGCCTCCTCCCTGGGTGTGGGACCACCAAACCCCCCGGTGCACACAGATAATCCTCACCCAGACCTTAGTGCCCCCTCCCTGGGTGTGGGACCACCGAACCTCACCGGTGCACGCGGATAATACTTACCCAGGTCTTAGTGCCCCCTCCCTGGGTGTGGGATCATCAAACCCCATCGGTACGCACGGATACTCCTTAGTCAGACCTTAGTGCTCCCTCCCTTGGTGTAGGATCACCGAACCCCCCCCCCCCGGTGCGCGTGAATAATTCTTACCCAGGCCGTAGTGCCCCCTCCCTGGGTGTGGGATCATCGCACCTTACCGGTGCGCGCGGATAATCCTTACCCAGGCCTTAGTGCCCACTCCCTGGGTGTGGGATCATCGCACCTCACCGGTGCGTACGGATAATCCTTACCCAGACCTTAGTGCCCCCTCCCTGGGTGTGGGACCACTGAACTCCCCGGTACGCGTGGATAATCCTTACCCAGGCCTTAGTGCCCCCTCCCTGGGTGTGGGACCACTGAACCCCCCGGTGCGCGCAGATAATCCTTACCCAGGCCTTAGTGCCCCCTCCCTAGGTGTGGGACCACCGTACCCCCCGGTGCGCATGGATCATCTTTAGCCATGCTTGGTGATACCTCGTCGGGCTTTGTTGGGACAACTCCCGGACATTTGCCCGGAGCATTTCATTTGCAAAGCATTTACATTGAATGTTGGGACAAGGTCCCAACATTCCCTAGCGCCCTAACCCTAACCCCCTAACCCTACACCTAACCCCTTAATCCTAACCTGTCTGAAATGGGACAAGAAACTATTTTTTAATATTGTTTTTCCACTTCGGAAAATACTGCTGTGTCCAGACACAAAATAAATAGTTTTGCATATCATTATCCAATTGTAAATTTGTTGTGTTTTATCTATTTTTAAAACGAATGTCCACATATGTGGACATCATTTTTCTCAGAGACTGCATCATGTAAAAAGATAAATCTTGGTTTTTACACTCATCAGGTCCCAATCAACCCAAATAACATAGGGAAGTTAAAAATGCATATCATGTTAGAGTTCGGGTCTTAGGAGGTTAAAAAGAAAAAAAAACAACGTTTAGATCATTTTTAAATAATGCCAGCTGGCTGTTCTGCAAACATGTCACTGATTTCTAACAGGCTGTTTCTCTGACACTTTTTGATATATTATAAAACATTCTGATGCATTTAATGCTTTCAAGCTCTGCTGATAGCTCTCATGATAGGAAACAGTGATATATAGCAGTCAGCATCCCTCATAAAACGAATAAAAACAGATAGTTCATTACTCATTACATCCACAGCTTGCTATCATTAAATAAACACATTAAACTCATTTGATTATGCGTATTTAGGAGTTTCCTTCTCTGTTCAGTGCCTTTGCATCACTGGATCTCAAGTAACAGTTAATCAACAGCTAGTAACACGTTTGTCGCCTGTCGGTCGCCTTCAGAGGCAGCCAAAATCTCATTTCTAGATTATCCTCGAGTCATATCTGGATGCTCTGCTTTCATCCACCAAAGCTTCAAAGCCGGCGCTGTGCTCACTTCAAACGAGCGTCACCGAGTGCCAGAGAAAACCCGCTCCAGAACACAACAAACACTGAAGAAAATGTTAATCTGCTCGGCCCAAAGTAAATAAAATAAATTGCAAACACATGTGAAGATTTGCAGCATACGGACAAATGAGGCGGCCTGTCATCTTTCGTCATCTTTTTTAATTTTGTGGTTCAGGCAGCGTTCAAACTCCTCCACATCCTTTCCCTTCTCTCCGTCACATCCATCCCAAAACCCTGTCCTATGATGTTATTCACTGCTGCTTTTTCCAGCCCAAAGTGGAAGTCCATAGTACAGCATCTAGTTAATACAAGGATGTAAATCACTTTGCTCGTGTTCAAATGATCCAACGGCAGCAACCTTTTTACCTTCGCATCTGTGGGATCAAATGAATCATTAGAGGAAAAAACGTTTTGTGGACGATTTAATGGCTCAGAGTTTCCACTGCTTCAAATTTGGAAAGATATCTACTGTTAAATGGGATGGTGAAAGAGAAGGACGGTCCAAATGTTTTTTTAAGTCACTCACTCGGTTAATGGATCCAATCCAAAAGCATCAAAAAGGAAAAGCAAGGGGTTGGTTTTGTGAGACAATATTTGTGGACGTCAGGGCTCATAAAATATCACGACTACATCTACAAAATAATGCATAAAAGGGCTATTGTTAGAACTTTTTAAAATTATTATTATTATTGCTTTTTATGTTTTTTTAAAGCAGAATAAATAAATAATATACTCGGTGCAAAATACTGGATTGAGAAATCCATCCATCAGTTTTCTTTAACTGATTCTCCTTTCTGGGCCACAGAGAGCTGGTGCAGTTCTCCAGCAGCCAGCGTGCAGTAGTTGTTATAAAACCTGGAGCAGTCACAATTAGGGGTGCACCGATAAATCGGCCAGCCGATGTATCGGCCCCGATTTCCTTAATTTTGGGAAATTGGCCAATGCTTGCATGATAAACCGATTTTACAGATTTTTTTAGTTTTAACAACAATTGTCTAAACTTCATTTATATTTCAGAGCACTACCTTGTGACCAGTTAAAACAAGTTTGAATTGTTTCTAGAATATTGTTCAAGGATCTGTTTTTCAACAAAATAAGATTGAAATTTGAAGGCGTATCGTCAAGTCAAGTCATCTTTATTTATAGAGCACAGTTAAAACAGATAAACTGTTATCAAGGTGCTTCACAAACAACATCAAAGAGATTTACAAAATTACAGAAACCGTAACACGCACTAATGGTAAAACTATGAAAAATTGAAAATTGTGACCTTACAACTTCTAACAGTGTTGCTTATAAAACAAAATCGGTATCGGCCAAAATCGGAATTGGCAGGTCAGTATTTGTAGAAATCGGTGATCGGCCAAAAAAAACCTGCAATCGGTGCACCCCTAGTCACAGGTCCATCACGGGGCAGATTATGAAATCAAACTGTAAATAAAATATTTGGAGTAAACCCAATTCAATAAGGCCAATTCAGCCAACTTATTAAAACCACAAAAATGGCTATATAACCTAGTAATTTTACAAATGTTTACCTACAATTTGGTAGGGTAGTAGCTGAGAGTTATTCCCAATTAACAGTTTGAGTACTTGCAAATTGTGCAAGAGCTTTGTTTATAATTTTGCCATTAACTATTTAAAGAAAGTCAGACTGTTACAGATGATTAATGCGCTTGTTTGTCCATCGACACCATCTGTCATTCTATCCTCCTCAACAGACTAACCTCCATTGGCATCTCAAGTACCCCGTTAGACTGGTTCAACTCCTATCTCTCTGGCCGCACTCAATTCATTCCGTTCCCAGTCTTCCCCTGTCTCCACGGGTGTCCCCCAAGGCTCAATCCTCGGACCCCTCCTCTTCATAATTTACCTCCTTCTTCTAGGTCACATCTTCCGCAAATACGGCGTCCATTTCCACTGTTATGCTGATGACACACAGCTCTACTTGTCATCAAAACCTAACTCCACCCACCCACCCTCCATCCTCACCGACTGTCTCATTGAGCAAAATCACTGGTTTTCTAACAATTTCCTTCAACTAAACAGTAACAAAACAGAAATCATTCTTGTCTGTACCAAAAACTCTATTTCAAAATCAGAACATCTTCTCGTCCCCCTTAACAACTCTCTGCTATCCCCCTCCCCTCAGGTCAATGTTACCCGGTCTGCCTATTTCCACCTCCGTAATATTAACCGTCTCCGTCCTTCTCTCTCACCCCGCTCCACAGCCATCCTGGTGCACAGTCTTGTGACTTCCCGTATCGATTACTGCAACTCCCTTCTCTACGGCCTCCCCAACAAATCTCTCCACAAGTTACAGATGGTCCAGAACTCAGCTGCCCGTGTCATCACTCAAACCTCCTACTATAACCACATCACTCCTGTCCTGCAGCAGCTCCACTGGCTCCCGGTTAAATCACGCATCATCTTCAAAATTCTACTTCTCACGTTCAAAGCTATCCACAACCTTGCCCCTCCTTATCTATCTGACCTCCTACAAATCTCCATCCCATCACGCTCTCTCAGATCCTCCTCTTCGCTACATCTCCATGTACCCTCTGCCCGCCTCTCCACCATGGGGAGCAGGGCCTTCACCTGCTCTGCCCCTCACCTCTGGAACGCTCTACCGCCAGACCTTCGAAACACCACCTCCCTTTCTCTGTTCAAGACAGCCCTGAAAACACATCTCTTTAGACTAGCTTATCATTAACTTTACTAAATGTATTTTTATTATTTTGCATTTTATAATCTTTATGTATTTTATATTTCAATTTGTCACTGATAATGTTTGCACTGTATTGGTTTGTTAAGTGTCCTTGGGTGTCCTGAAAGGCGCTTTTAAATAAAAATGATGATTATTATTATTATTATCATCATTGTTTACCAATCACACAGACCCACTGATGTGAGCAACTAGTGTTTTCATCAAGCAATAAACTGTGTTAAGTTTGAGCTGGCTGCCATTCTGGGGGTGGGGTCCGGTAGGATGGCAGGCCGTCGGGTGTTGTCCTGGACTATGGGAGGGTTCGGGGCCTGAGGGTTTGCGGTGGGCGGGGCTGGCATTGCGCTCTCCCTGGGGCTGCTTGGGCTCGGGTGTCCTGTCCTGCCGGCAGGGCGCGGGTTGGGCCGAATCTTGGATGTCGGCTACTCTCCACCCCAGAATGAATGGGCCTATACCTCCTGGGTTTGGGTGTGGGTTGCCCCATGTAGGGGGCAGGTATATGTTTTGGACCTGGGGGGTATAGAGTGTGCATCGGGATTATGAATGGAACGTGTCGTTATTGTTTGTACTTGTATTTGTGTGAGTGAGGATGAGGGTGGGTCTGAGTGAATGTGTCTGTATGAATGTTTAGTTGTCAGGCTGAACTAAGACTGCCCCCTCTCTGATACATCTGAGGCTACTTGGTGTCGTACTCCTACCACGTGGCCCCCTGGCGGGGTGTGCCCTTGCCTGCCGGCGCGCTTGGGGCCCTCGGCATCGGGAGTTGGGCACTTGGGCGTATGTCGGCCCGGCCTGGTAGCTGCCTGGTGGGGCTGGGGTCCTCTGGTCCTATCGGGTCTGGGCCTGAGGGGTGGGCGTCCCTGGGGCCCGGGCCTGGGCACCTGGGCCTGGGGCTACGTCGGTGTGGCGGGCTCCGGTGGGGTCCTGTGAGTTTGTCGCTGTTGGCCCCTGGGGTTCATTGTGTGTGGTCGTTGGTAGGGCTCTCCCGGTTCTCCCCTATGGTTGGATCTGGGGGATGGGTGAGTGGTTCGTCCTGTTTGGGTGGCCCTGGGGGCTCTGCTCAGGGTCCTTCTTGGGGTCTTGGGCTCTGGTACCCCCATTTGTCTGCCTCGGGTCTTGGGGGGTGGATCTCTGATGCTTCACGGTCACTATTGAATGTTCTATTAGAGAAGCCTTATTCATTTATGAATGCTTACAACCACACACTAATAGATGCAGGGATACACACGCAGGTATCGTATGTGGATATGTAGATGGGTATATGACTTAATATGAATGTATGTATGGGTATATGTATGTATATATATGTATGTGTATATATATATATATATATGTATATATATGTATTTATAATAATCTACTGCAAAGTCATGGATATTGTGTGTCTTTTTTGCATATGTGTTTTGTTGCTGTGTTCTGTCATGTACTTCGCAGGATTGCAGACGGCGGTTGGGTGTGTTTGCCTTGTGCTCTTTTTGTGGATTTTTGTTTTGTGGTCTTACTTTCTGTCTTTTCCTTTCTTTCTATTAAAAATAATACAAAATAAAAATAATAAATAAATAAATAAAATAAAACATAAAAAATATTATCATATTGGTGTGAAGAGGATGGCTGTGAGGTGAGAAGGGAGGCCATCTATAAAGGGGAAAAAAAAGAAAAAAGTTTGAGCTCCTATTATGACACTGTTCGGAATATTTTATCTTTTTTATTGTTTTAATTGCAACATAAAGGTGGGGCATGTTGGGAAAAATAGATGAGTCCTTCCTGTCTGAACTTTAGTAAATTCAAAGGAGGCATGATCAAATGTCAAGACTCCACTGTGGTCAGAGTGCTGCAGTGGAGCAGCAGCTCATCAGTCATTCTGTGTTTGTGTGTGTGTGTCTGCATGCTTGCGAGCAAAATAGAGCAGTGTGCTGTTTGTGTGTGGCACCTATAGCAGATGCTGGCGATCTTTATCTCTCATTCATGCGTCCAAGGAAATGTAGTGTAGGCATGGTTAACAGTCAGTTTCTGTGTGTCAGCCTGGCAGAGATGAGCCGATAGTCACCGCCACTTCGCTCATGCAGCCACCTGCCGCCTTGTGCTGTGGAAACTGAGGTGATGCTGTAGCATTGCCCAACAGTGCATGTGTCACACTGCTGCTTCACTGATTGCCTTTTAAATGCTACTTTGCAGCTTTGGAGATGAAGTGTTATCCAGCAGAGGATGTCATTTTGATGGTGAACAGAAATGAGGTGCATTGACTTTTATTTCTATCAATAGCTGGCATTGAAATGACAAACGGTACTGTTTAGCATCAGTCCAAAATAACACATGCGCACGTCTGCAGGATTTTTTTTTTTCAATTAGTGATTTATGAACGGTCAGAGGCAGGTCTTTGTGTCCATTCTGCAGAACTGCTTTGTGAAAGTTCCCAGTTTCATCTTTGTTGGATTGAGGATCTAATAGTATGTCTGAATAGGGTCAAGACTAAAAATGGGTTACTGCTGTCATAAAACAACTCCAATCTCAGAAACACCATTTTTTAAACATTTATAACGCTTAATTTCACATTAACATGTTTGTTTGTGTAGAAGTGTATGACTATTTGCAATCAGAAACAGCAGCAGCTGTCTGAGACACTTACAGCATCACATTTCACTGTTCTGTCTGAATAATTGTGCAATATTTTATTTTATTTATTGAATTTTTATCATTTTATAATAAACAAATACAAATAAAAACAATATCATATATAGTATGAAAAAAACTAAATATAAAATGAAAGGGAGCAGAAAGAAGAAGAAAAATCTTATTTTGTCTACCCCTTTTAAGACAATCAATTCAAACAATAATTATCTAGGTAATAAAGCAAAAGCAAATAACTCATATTAATTTCTTATTTTAAATACATTACATATTAAACTATGTCATGTACTGTATATATTTTTTTAACAATTTGTTTTTGATAATTTTCTTAAAAACATTGACCTTGCCCTTTTCACATCATACTCCAAACCATTCCACAATCCAATATAAAACTGAACAAAGTGTAAAAGGTCATAAAAGTAGTCCCACAAACCACTATGAAACCTTTGTGATTGACTAGCCATTAGCTCATCAGTCAGGTCAGATTGAAACTTTTTTTTCCCAAACTGAGGTTCAAAGAGCTGTCTACAACAGGTAAGATGTTAATTGTTCATTATATTTCCAACAGAACTCTACTTTAAACATCTGAGCAATAGCTTTAAGCCATTCTTAAAGATTTTACTTTAAAGGCACACCTTGAAAACTTACTGAGCTTTGCTGAAAGGGGGGCTGAGCCCTGGTTGTTTAAGGCACTTTGGATAAAAGCATGCCCTGTTTGATATACAATACTTCCAAATCAAGTAAACTCTATACTTCTGGCTACACTGATCAAGCGAAGCTTAAAGCTTATAGTTTGATTCACATCTGCCGCTGATAACCACAATATGAAACCACAGAATTGGCAGCAGGAGCAGAGCTCTGGCCCTGCCAACACTTTTACCACAAACTATCAAACTGCCACGCCGAGTCTCCCGCTGCACGCTGCATCCAGGATCAATGTGTTCTGAATACCAGATTCTGTAATCAACACATTCTCCATATTCTCTCCCTCAGGTGCCCCGCCAACATCAAAGGAGAGAAAAAGGATGGTGTGGTATCTCTGAGTGCCTGAGCCTTCCACTGTGTCAAAAAGCCCCGACGCTCTGCCCCGAGACACAGGCGGGGAGCAGCCGAGGAAATGTGATTTCACGAGTACCACGCTGTAGTACCTGGCAGGTAGGGCTGTGGTTTGTGTGTTTCGCAGGGTTTTGTCTGCACCTGGTTGTGAGCTGATCACACCAAATGTCTCTTTAAACCACAAGATCAGATATGAAGCTAAAATGCCAAAATTTCAATTTTTTTATTGTTTTGTACACAGAAAAGTTAAGAGAAAGAGAAAGTTGTCAATAAAAGTATCTTTCATTTGACAAATTATATAAACTTAGAGGATTTAATCATTTAAAGAAAAGTGAATTAATTATTTAATTATAAAAATAAAAAAAAACATACTTTGCTTTTAATTCACTATGGAATTTTTTTTCAAAATTAGATCAAATTTCCAAGATTAGGGGATAGATTACTTTGAGAAATGTACATTTTAATTTTATTTTTTATGAAAGATTATTTATCTCCTTATTTAAACATATTCAAGTCATACTGTATTTTATGCAAAACCACATTCATTTACAATTTATTTTCTTTTACATCACAGAAAACTTTTCAAAGCACTATCAGAAAAAATATGACTAAAAATGACCAAGTCTTTCAAAACTTGTAACGCAACGACATATTGGTTTTGAATGAGTAATCAACAGACAAACTTCATGTAAAGTAAAATAGTCATTTTTATTCCACAAAAGCCTTTTTTATTAAAATTTGTTTTGACAAGCAAGTATTAACTTATGTGTGAGGTTGAGCGGTTCCAAATGGGCTCACCTCTGCACACAGCTTGGACTCTGAAACCCAACTTCTGGAGAGAGGCTGGACTTTCTTCTAGTCTAAAGTCTTAGGGAAAGAGGCGTCGGGCGGGTATGGGGATACCCACAAGCCCCCGGCTGAATGCCTTGGTGTTACAGTTTTCCCTGGTGAACAAGAGGGTTGCCTTTCTGCAGCTTTGGACTGCAGGAGGGAAGGTGCTGTCAGCTGTGCTTATGAACCAAACATCTGTTCAGATTGCTCGGCCTTTCTGGGGTCTGGGGTCATAGAAGGGGTGCCATCTGGGGATTTCCTTGTTCCACTGGGTGATTTCAATGCTCATGTGGACAATGATGGAGTCACTGTCATGATGGAGCCATGGAAGGAGGTGATTGGGAAGAACCGCGTCTCTGATCTGAAGCTGAATGGTGTACTATTATTGGACTTCTGTGCTAGACGTAGTTTGTCCATAATAAATGCAGGTTTGATTGTAGGGAATTTCATAAGTGTACCTGGCAACTTTAGGCCAAAGGTCAATGATTGACTTTGTAATCGCCATTGAACCTGCAGCCCTATGTCTTGGACACTCAGGTGAAGAGAGGGGCAGAACTGTCAACTAAACACCACCTGGTGGTAAGTTGGATCCGGGAGGCTACCGGGCAGACCTGGTAAACCCAAATGCATAGTTAGGGTGAACTTAGAATGTCTGGTGGAGCCCTCGGTCCATGCGGCTTCAACCTCACACATTTGAGGGAGTTTTGTTACATGTTCCATGGGAGGTCGGGGACACGGAATCCAAATTGGCCATGTTCAAGGCCTCTTTTGTAGATGCAGCTTTCATGAGCTGTCACGTCATTGGTCCCTGTTGGGGCGGCACCCAAATGACCAGCTGAATCTGAGGTAGCGGGTAACGGGCGGCCGTGGTGTAGTGGTAATGGCAGTCGTCTCCCGATCGGAAAGTTGGCGGTTCGACTCCCGGGACCCGCACCATGTGTCGTTGTGTCCTTGGGCAAGACACTTAACCCTGAGTTGCTCCCGGTAGGACTGGAAAGCACCTTGCATGGTAGTCTGCCGCCACCGGTTTATGAATGTGTGTAGCATTCAATATATGTGTAGCACTTTGAGATTTTCAGTAATGAAAAGTGCGTTATAAATTGAATTAATTATTATTATTATTATTAGCCAAGCTGAAGAAGGAGGACTTCAGGACTTGGTTGTCCCTGGGAACTCCTGAAGTAGCAAGAAGTACACATATACAGCTGGCATCAAGAGGGCCATGGCCACATATGCACAGAGGATCGAGGGACAGTTCACCTCACAAGACCCACGGAGCATGTGGAAGGGCATCAAATGCATAACTGATTATAAAGGCAGGAGCAAACAATGCCCCAAAGACCCATCTCTGCCTGATGCCCTCAACAAGTTTTATGCACGGTTTGAAGACCCAAATAGACCACCCAGCACCAGACTCACCTCATCACCAGATGAAGAGCATCTCAGCGTGACCGCAACAGAAGTGAGGAGTAGTCTCAGAAGGATCAACCCTCATAAAGCAACTGGACCGGACAACATCCCCGGGAAAGTTCTGAAGGAATGTGCGGACCAGCTCTGTGAGGTGCTGGCTGACATCTTCAACACCTCACTTGCTCTGGAAACAGTCCCCACCTGCCTGAAGACCGCCACCATCATCCCAGTCCCAAAAAGCTCCACAGTGACTGGTCTGAATGACTATCGGCCGGTGGCCCTCACCCCGATAGTCGCAAAATGCTTCGAAAAACTGGTCATGACCCACATCAAAACAACCGTCAACATCAACGAGGACCCTCATCAGTATGCTTACCGTGAGAACCGATCAACAGAGGACGCCATCTCTTCCGTGGTCCACACTGCTCTCACCCACCTGGATCAGAAAGACTCCTACGTCCGTATGCTCTTTGTGGACTTCACATCTGCCTTCAACACCATGATCCCCCAAACTCTGATGGACAAACTATCCACACTTGGACTAAGCCCCTCCATTTGTAACTGGGTACTGGACTTCTTAATAAACAGACCTCAGTCCGTGAAGATCCACAACTTCTCCTCCTCCACCATTACCCTCAGCACTGGCTCTCCTCAAGGATGTGTGTTGAGCCCCCTTCTGTTCACTCTGCTCACATATGATTGTGCAGCTACCCATCCAGGTTGTCATATTGTAAAGTTTGCAGATGATACAGCGGTGGTGGGATGCATCACAAACAATGATGAGTCCAGCTACAGGCAGGAGGTGGAACACCTGGAGAGCTGGTGCAAAGAGAATAACCTTCACATGAATGTGAAGAAGACAAAGGAGATGATTGTGGACTTCAGAAGGAACAAACAAACCCACACCCCACTGAACATAGGTGGATCTGCGGTGGAAGTGGTCTCCAGCTACAAATACTTGGGTGTACACTTGAATGATAACCTCAGCTGGAGCAACAACACCACCAGCCTGATCAAGAAAGGTCATCAGAGACTCTACTTCCTCAGACGGCTGAGACGAGCTGGTCTGAGTAGCCCAGTCCTCACCTCCTTCTACAGGTGTGCAGTGGAGAGCATCCTGTGCTCCAGCATCAACGTGTGGCATGGAGGCTGCACAGTTGCAGAAAGAAAAGCTCTGCAGAGAGTGGTGAAGGCTGCACAGAAGTCTGTTGGAGTCAGTCTCCCCACCATCACAGACATTTACACCTCCAGATGCAGGAAAAGAGCCACCTGCATCATGAAAGACCCCACTCACCCAGCACACACACTCTTTGCCCCACTCCCCTCAGGACGGAGGTTGAGGAGCATCAAATGTAGAACCACTAGACTGAGGAACAGCTTCTACCCTGAGGCTGTTAGACTCATGAATAAATGAATAATAAGAGTGATCACTGTGAAATGTCACATCATGCTGATGCTGATCTGTTTTCTTGTTGCTGTGTTCATCTGTTAGTTTGTAGCAGGTCGCTTTCGTAAATGAGCCCTCGAAGCTCAATAAGATTTACCTGACTAAATAAAGGTTGAATGAATGAATGAATCTGTGACCATCTGCTCATAATGACTCATGTTCGTGCTGCTGTTTGTAATGATATTTTTCTACCGGTATTACTCTAGGGCTTAGTGTATTTCTAGTTGGATGTTTTTCTTAGTTCATATCCTAGATGTTATTACTGTTTTTCTCTTACATTTTGTTGTTGGATGTAACTGGGACCCTGTGTACATAATCTTATTTCATTACATGTACTACATGCGGTGCAAATGACAATAAAGACTCTCTGAAAACTATTGTAGTAGCTGAGAATACCTTGACATATTCTTAGTACTAACACATCTCACGAGAACTCACATTGTGAAATTTGTTTGTGCAAAACATCATTTATGAGGTTTGACCAGACCCCTTCTCAACATTGGACACCAATTTTAGTTTAAAACTTAACCCTGAAAGCAGGCGGGGGCTATGCATTTCTTTAAGAGGCTACGCCTTCAATTTAAATATTGTTTCAAGGAAAAAAAAGTGTTGCAGTCTTTATTAAAAGTAATCAATTGAGGAATATTCAGTGATAACAAACAACTTATTCATCATCATACTTGTGTTTTCTTTTTAATTTAATGTCCAACTTATTTTTGGTTCTGAATCAAAAATGTTAGAAAATTGTTAGTTCAAAGCGTGTGTTTGACATAACTCAAACACTGACAGATGTCAGCCTAACGGCTTGAAAACAATCCTGTTAGTTTGGTAGGAATATTAAATAAATCACCTTCTGTATCTTTTTTAATTTAATGTGATTCACATGGTTTCCCCCCTTGTGCTTCACTGAATGAAGTCAGTTTTACTATTTAACTCTTTAATTCAAACATTATGATTGTGGTAATTTTCCAGAGCAAAAAGCCCAGAAAGAGAAGAGAAATCTCTGGCTCTGAACACCAAGCCTGGAGCTGGGGGTAACTGCTTCACTTTCTGATCCCGACTCGAGTTTCACAACATTAAAAAATCCACAAAAATCAACTCTTATCTTCTCAGAAGTTCAGCCAGATGAATGCTTTTATCACCAACAGACTGGGCTACTGGAAAAAACTGCATAAACTAAAAATGCAAAAGCAGAAGCAGATGATGGAAATTGGTTACACTTACAAATTAATAGTCTTATTGGTTCGGACTCTTGTCATCAAATATAAAACATGCTTTGAACTAATGCTTGTTTTAGATCCTGTTTTCATACACCTTATTTAGTCTAATATATTTATTGCTCACCACCATAACCAGCAGGCAATGATCAGTTTGTTTGTGTCTATGTGTATGTATGCTGGTGAATGTGCAGTGTTTCCCCTACCATTATACAAGCGGGGTGCCCCACCCCGCCAACAGAACTGAGCACCCCGCCTACCAAACCGAACTTGCCCCCCCACCCGGCACTGACATAGCACTAAGCTGCACAAAATACAGGCTCTCTAGCTAAAAAGCTAAAGGGGCCTCTTCCCTCATGCTGAAAGCTCCCTACCCCTGCTCAAAAACTGTTGGTACAAGCTTCGCTCAGACATGTCTCCATCCCTCCCCATCAACAAAAATTATGGATGAGATGAGCACCCTGCCATGGCAAGTTAACTAGGGGAAACACTGATGTGTATGTAGTTATTGGTCTCTGTGTGTTAACAAAATATCTCCTGAGCCACTGAACAGATTTTACGTTTAGAAAGTAATCATTAGTTGTATATCTGCAACAGATTACCATTTGAATTCAACTCATTTTAAAAAGGCTACCACAGCGACCAACTTAGCAAATACATAATTAACTTT
>JBBPBX010032196.1:9522-34035 GCA_038048925.1 Garcialebias charrua | reverse complement strand
TATTTTCATCTAAAAACTACTTTTGAGTGCATAAAAATGATCGGAAACGTGTGTTTATATGCTTAACTTGCTAACTGTAGTGAAAAAACACATGAAAACTCAGTATTTTTTTCGTTTTTTCCAAAAATTCGCAACCCGGAAGTCCGCTCGTAAATTTCGCCAGCGCACCTAAAAACACTCTATTTTCATCTAAAAACTACTTTTGAGTGCATAAAAATGATCGGAAACGTGTGTTTATATGCTTAACTTGCTAACTGTAGTGAAAAAACACATGAAAACTCAGTATTTTTTTCGTTTTTTCCAAAAATTCGCAGCTCGTAAGTCTGGAACCTCGCAGATCAGAGCGCTCGTAATTCGGGGACTACCTGTATATATATATATATATATATATATATATGTGTGTGTGTATATATACACATATATGTATATATATTGTATATACATACATGTGTACACATACAAACATATGCGTGAGTATATATATATATAACACACACACACACACACACGTGTTTATATATATACATACATATGTGTGTATATATACACATATATGTACACATACATACATAATATATACTGTACATACATATATATTTATATATACAGTACATACATATACACATATATACATATATATATATATATATATATATATATATATATATATATATATATATATATATATATATATATATATATATATATATATATATACATATATATTTATATATACACACATTGATGATGGTGGAGTACACTACTTTGGACAAAACTGAAAGTGGCATGCATCCTAAAAAATCTGCGCCGCTCCATTGTCCCAGTTGATCAACAAGTGTGTTCCAAACTAAAACATTTGTAATATAAACTTAACAATATGTAATCAATCAATTCCAATCAAAATATCAAAGCAACTTTATTTAAATACTGTAAATGTTACATGTCAATAAAATTGTAACAGTTTTAAAAAATGAAAGATTGGTGTTATTTGTAGAAACAGAAAAACATATTACTAAATCTGCAGTTATGTATGAAATATGAACTTAAAATATCATCACTGGAATCTTAACCTGTTGTTCCAAAACATGTAACAATAATTAAAAGTAAAATTTGGCCAATAGCTCAGGTAAAAATGCTGACCTGTAGAACATTTCTACATTTTTCACTGCTTCTGTAAAGAACTCACCATCAGACACAATCCTCTGTGAATAAAGTCATCTGACCCAGAACTAAAGTTCTTTAGTTTGTAGCAGGTCGCTTTTGTAAAAGAGTCCACGAGGCTCAATGAGATTTACCTGACTAAATAAAGGTTGAATGAAAAACACCATGAAGTCACAGTACCCCTGCTCCGTCACAAACTGAGCTTGTATGACATCTGCTGAGTTCATAGGACCTGTTTGTGTTGTCAATGCAGGACTGTTTTTTTTTTTACTGAGGCACCGAGGACATCTTTGGCACAATGTGGACAAGGTGCAGGAGAGCAGAGCATCAGGAGAAGCTCTGAGGTCTGTTCGGCTGCAGTTGATGTGTAGTCTGGAGTCACAAGATCAGATCCTGATGCAGCAGTTCAGCGATGGCTTCATATGTCTGTCTGGCTGTTTTCACTGCCCCATCTGGCAAACAACACAAAATTATTGTTATAATCTCCTCTAAACATCATTGTCCTTTGCTTTTATCTGTAATTTTCAAAGTTTGGAGTGTTTCTGTCATGACATACTTGCTTTACAGTGCAGTGACTTGTCCCATCCTTCTCCAAGGACACCCACGGCTAGAGGATCTTTACACAGGAACTGACTGATTAACCTGAAATAAATCACATTACACATTAATACAGGCCTATAGGCCTAAGTGACAAATTTATGGATTTTTCCCCATATTTATAAACCATTTTTGGACTGAGATATGACCGTTTCCATTTATTCTGACTGAACCAAAACAAACACAAAAACAGAAGTACAGTACAGTAGATAGAAGTAACATGTATGGCATGAAGTTGGCGGTTGTATCACGTAATATGAAAACGTGGCTATAATGATAAATTCAAAAAAGTTCAAGACAAAAACAACTGGACTTTATTTATTATACTATGCTTTAGACTATTTTTTTCCTTCCTTGCACTTTTTAGAATTTACCATGTCCTGGATGACTGAGAATCTTCACTCGCTATTATCGACTCAAACGGCCTGCCATATTCCACATTCTGCTCTGCTTCGAACCTTGAAAACAGCTGCCAACTCGGCGAATTAGACCATTAAAGTGCATTTATTAAGCAAATGATAGACTCAGACACACCTCCTCTGCTACAATTTCGAGCTAACAAATATTGTTTATGTGATTTTCTTGTTATATTTCAGAGAAACGAGCCGTTCCGCCATCTTTTTTTTTTTTTTTTTCCTAAAAGCCTCTCGGCTGTTGCCTGAAGTCAGTCTCTGAAACGGTCTTTCCGCAGTCCAAAAAAGCTAAGAAACAGTTGCATGACTCACTGGAAATATGCTTAAAGTTAGAAAACACTCACCTGCGCAGACACCTCTTGAAAAATCTTTTCATTGCACGTCACTCCATCCAGCTCCCTCTGAATATTTTCATCGGCCAGCAAATACAGAAAAGCCTGAACCTCCGCGTTTGACCACGGTTGTGACATAATTATTAGCCTGTGTTAATTCTCAAAAATGTGCTCCTCCAACTTGTTGTTCTAGAGTTTGGCGGGATGGCAGTTTGCATTTCCTGGAAGACTGAATCTTCTTCTTCTTCTTGGCGGATTGCAAACAACGTTCAGGTGCATACCGCCACCTACTGGAGAAGACTGAATCTCCGCCCTCCGACCTAGGACTACGCCCCCTGACCAATCAGTGACCACACTGTGCTGATGTCATAACTGGACCCAACAAGAACCAGACCTTTGTACCTCAGTGAGGCAGGCACCAAAATAGGACCGGTTTCACGTGAACAGGACCCTGTGGGTACACCCCATAACTAGTTGTTAACTAGTTACGAACGAGCCCGAACGAGCGCGAACAGGACCTGTTGATAAGAGGCATTTGATACACCCTATTGCTATCAGCGATCATGTACCAATTACTTTAAATTTAGTTAATAAGAAAGAAATACCAAAGTATAAACTGGAGATTAAATTCCTCACTGCTTAAGGACAAAGAATTTATACAATATTTTTAAAAAGAATGGATATCGTATTTAGAGTTTAATGACTTGCCAGGAACATCAGCAAGTACACTCTGGGAGGCTGGGAAAACAGTTATGAGAGGCAAAATAATATCCTTCTCAACAAATAAAAAGAAAAAAAGTAAATAAATGTATTGAGGAATTAGAGAAATCCATCAAATTATTAGAAGGTTTACAAGGAGAGGAAATACAGAAAAAACTATGCAAGACAAAGATAGAACTAAATGAATTTATTGACAAAAAACAAACAAATTCTTGGTACAAAGACTTAGATTAGAAAATTTTGAACACAGTAATAAATCAGGGAGCTTTTTAGCTAACCAACTCAAATTAAACAAAGAAAAAACATCTATATATGATATTAAAGACACAAGTGGAAATATAACTTATGATGAGGGAAAAGTAAACAGTGTGTTTAGAGATTTCTATAAAACTCCATACACTCCACAAATAAATCCATCAGATGAATATATTAATCAATTTTTGGAGAGAGTAACACTCCTGAAGGAAACATGAGGGAGCCACCATATTGTGTCTTTAAACACATACGGTGCTACCCAGATGTAAAGGATATTAGGGAGGTCAATATTACTACTGACCTCTTTACCTTAATTAATTTACTTATTCAGATTGAATAGTAATTTCACGGATTCTTTTCTTTTTCCGTTTACCCAATATTTCTGTGATCTTTATGATGGATAAGTAAAACAGAAGCCATAGAGTGACAATGGACACGTTAACTTAGTTTGGTGTGCCAAAGACACTACCATTTATTTAGAATAAATCAACTAAATTAACACCATTACACTTGATTGACATGATTTCACTTTCTTTCAATTTAATACGTCAGCACATTTAAATTGTAACAACAGACATAAATACAGGATGTCATTATACTTAGTCTGTGGCTCAGTCTTATCTTAAAAATAGTTACCAGCTTAGAAATGGAGATGGAGAAATTTAAGAAGGAGAGGTTAACCCCTCTCATGGATGACTGTGTATACATAATCACGTTGTATTGGTGAGAACTGGTGCAATGTTAATAAAAGCTCTTGTATCTTATATCTTGTATCTTGTATCTTAAGGGAGGAAGTTATTTATCTTGAGTGTAACCAGAAATGACACTTTCCATCCGACTTCTGCTAAACCCCAGGTACGTTTGTAAACAGCTCTTTACCTTTTGACGACAGCCTGGTAAGAGAAGACCTTGTAGCTTTTCAGATGTACGGGGTCCTTGCGGGGACCAGTACATCTGAGCAGGTTATTTCGTTTACCTTCCAACGTCTCCTGGTTTCGCGTTGGTCATCAGAAAATGCGTCAGCTCCTGGCCTCTGACTTCAAGATAACTTATTCCAGGAAGGAATAAACAAAGTTTTGAGCTTACGCTCGTTCGAAGTGGACTCATAACAACATGTTATTAGTCCTTAACTGGATGACGTGTCCTTAGCGTGATTGACTGAGTTCATCCACCTCTTTGGGACGACCTCACATCTTGAAGTTCCCAGCAGACTTCCTCGTTCCAGCAAAAACTTAGAACTTAGTAGAAGATCTGAGAAAGAGAGGACTTGTCTCTTCCCCATTGGTCCAAAAACCAGTCGAGCAGTTCACTTGTTATCACGATTCAAGGTGAAATCCAGAGCAGAGGGAAATTGTTTAGGAAAAGTATCTGAGTGAAGAGACTTTCAGACGCTAGATGAGAGTTTTAGCTGAAACTCAACAAAAACAATTTCTGTGTAAGTCAGTTTGACCTTTTATCTGAACTTTGACACCCTTTCATTTGATCAAGTAACACAGTCATGCTTCACATTTAAAGAATAACATAGCATATAACATATATCATGAAAATGACAAAAGTTATTCTTTTGATTACATTAGAATAAAATCAAAGATAGAAATAGTCTCTTTTGGTGACTATGTTCTCAGATTACAACTAATGGAATAATTTGTAGTAAATGTCTTGTTTTACTGAGAGGTCAGTAAAGGTCATCACTGGACAGTTCAAAAACCTTAGTTTGACCTTGGGTAGGTCCACTACACTCCCTAATAAAAAATCTCCTTGCCCAGATGGCTATCCAGCAGAATTTAATAAAGAATTTTGGAATATACTGGAACCAATATTTCACAGAATGTTACATGAGTCAGAAGAAAATGGTAGGCTTCAAACACATATGAATTCAGCCAACATTAGTTTCCTATTAAAACCAGGCAAAGACCCAGTATTGCCTACCAGTTATTGTCCCATCTCTCTTATTAATGTCAATGTTAAAATAAATTTTAAAGCCTTCTCTAAAATATTAGAGAAGATAACTCCTCTCATTATTCATCCTGATCAAACTGGATTCATAAAAGGAAGACACTCGACCACAAACACTCGCAGATTATATAATTTAATAGAGTTTTCATATAGTAAACATTTTGAAACAGCTATTTTGTCTTTAGACGCAGAAAAAGCATTTGATAGAGTAAATTGGAATTTTTTATATGCTACCTTGATTACATTTGGATTTGGGAACTATTTCATTAATTGGTTAAAAATATTATATAGCTTACCAACACCATGTGTCAGGACAAATAATCAAATATCTTCAAGCTTCTGTTTACAGAGGGGCACCAGGCAGGGATGCCCACTTTCACCCGCACTATTTGCTATTTTTATTGAACCTTTAGCAACAGCAATAAGGCAAACTGCTGATATTAAAGGCATACAGTGTAGAATATATAACATAAAATTAGTCTTTATGCTGACTATGTTTTACTGTTCCTTCAAAACTCAGAAAACACAATATCTAATGTTATCAAATTAATAAACTTGTTCTCAAAAGTTTCTGATTATTCTATAAATTGGTCAAAATCTACAGCTCTTCCAATAAATTGTGTGTTTAATACTTCTCTCAATGAAAGACTACAATCAGGTAACATTACATACTTGGGTATTAATATTTCTCATAGATTGGAAGACTTAATAAAAATGGAATCATATCCCACTTTTAAATAAAATTGAAGATGATCTTACTAGATGGAAATCTTTACCCATATCACTTGTGGGAAGAGTTGCCTCAGTAAAAATGATGGTCCTGCTGAGAATAAATAATTCATTCTCAATGATTCCAAATAAACCTTCAACTGAATGGTTTAAGTCCCTGGATTATTTCATACCTAAATTCCTTTGGAAAAACAAAACCCCACGTATTAGTTTAAAAGCATTATAAAAATCTAAAGATACCGGAGGATTAGAACTTCCCAACTTCTATCACTACTATTTAGCCAATAGGTTACAATATATCTCAAAATGGTTAAATCCAAATGTACTAGATGTAACTTGGATAGACATAGAACAAACTTTATGTACTAATATTAGGATTTCAGATCTGCCATTTATTAGCACAAATATAAAAAACATGTTTGCTTTAAAAGTATCAGTATTAGCTCATCTCTGACAGTATGGTGGGAGTATTTGAAAATGTCAATGTCAATGTCAATTTTATTTATATAGCACATAAAAACAACCGAAGCCGACAAAGTCTTCACTAATCCCATGCAGACAAACACCCATCTGGAACAATCCTAACATACTGCAAGAAAATATGTTAAATTTCCCAGGTTGGAGAGTTAAAGGAATTGAACGACTGGAACACATATTTGAAGGTATAGACTTTATTCCATTTAATGAATTAATAATACAATATGACATTGACAATAAATACTTCTTAGAATATCAACAAATTAAGTCTATTGAAAAAAAGAAATTTAAGCGTAATAAAACATTGTTAGAAACACCAATATGTGTGTTAGAGTTCATTAATCTTAAACCCCCCAAATTATTATCTAAAATGTACAAATTGTCTAGAATCGATGACTCCATAACGCTACCTTTTGCAAAATGGGAGACAGATTTATCAATCATCTTTGACTAAAACACCTGGTCTCAAGTATGTTTACAAAAATTTAAAATGACTAGAATCTCCAATTTACAACTAATACAATATAATGTTCTCTATAGAGTACATTTTACAGGTCAGCAAATGTTTAGGATGGGATTTACATAATCTAACAACTGCTTACATTGCACAGGCAATATACCTGATGATTATATCCATGCATTCTGGTTCTGTCCACCCGTTCAGAGGTTCTGGGTCCAGGTCTGTGAAGACTTGTCTAAATGTCTGAAATGTAATATTCCACTCTCTCCGTCTGTTTGCTTATTGGCTATCTTTGAAGATGTTAGACTAGAAAAAAGTATATCCCACATGATTTTCACTGCCTTATGCATCGCAAAGAAAACCATACTCCTGAATTCCATCCATCCATCCATCCATGCATCCATTTTCTTCCGCTTATCCGGGGCCGGGTCGCATACTCCTGAATTGGAAAAATAAAAATAATCTTAACATTAATCAGTATAAAAATCTTCTGTTAGATCATATTAGTCTTGAAACAGCATCTGCCGGCACATCGGATCAATCTCTCTGGCATTCTTTGATCGGCTCTGTTACATAGTGAGGGTGGGGGGTTTGGGATCTGGCCTTGTGGGTCATTGGGGTTGATGTGGGAGGATGTCGGGGTTTGTGCGCTGAGGGGGGGTTGTCGGGGGCTGGGCTGTTGGGGGAGTCTGTGCAGGGGGACCCTGCTTTTGCCTTGTGGAGGGCCTGGGTAGTTCTGGGGGATGTCTGCTGGTGGTTGCATGCAGGCTCTCAGGTGGTCTGTGGTGGCGGTCACGGGTCACCGATCGGTGGCCTGGCTGTGCTTGGGTGGGTTCAGGGTGGGTGCCGGGGGCTTGGGGTTCTGGGGGCGTGTCGCCCCCGGGCTTGGGCCTGCTGGGGGTCGGGGATCTTGGTCTATGGCGGGCGGGTTGCCGAGCTCTGGGCTAGCTTGTGCTCTGGTTCCTGGCTCTGGGCGGGGGGCCTTCGGCTCGCTGGTGGGTTGCAGGTTCATGGGCTGGGGGCTTGGGTGTTTGGGGGCTTGACCAGTGGCCCGTGGGAGGGGGTAGGTTGACCCAGCCTGGGTGTCTAGTTTGCTATGTGTTCTGAGAGTTGTTCATATGAGGGGTAGGTGTAGTATTTCTTTTGGGGTAGGCACTGGGTGGATCTCCTTGGTGATGACCTGGGACAATGCGTGGCCAGCTGGCTGGCCCCTTTTTCTTGTGGTGGGGGCCCGCTCCCGGTGCTTTCTGGCTCTGTCGGCAGCTGGACAGCGCTCTTGGCTGGGTCGTCCTGGTGGGGTTTGGCGTCCTCTTGGTTGGTGAGTTGACAGCGGTCCGTGGGGGTCTTGGCAGCTCTGGGGTGTGTGGGCTGTTGGTTCTGCTGCTGGCAGCCCTCAGAGCCCTGTCCCTTTCTGGTCTTGAGCTCAATGGGCCTGGCGGTTGGAGAGGTGTTTTGCTCTCACTCCTTGGCTGGACCTTGGGGAACTGGGGGGACCTGTTGGCTCAGTGGGGGAGCTGACTCCCTGTTGGGAGCATTTGATCCTACAGTTATTTTTCTCCCCATCCCTTACCATGCATCTCCGCCCTCTTTATTTTCAAATTTCATTCATGTAGAGATTTTGGGGATCGGGTGTCCTACAACAATTTTACATCTCTGTTGACCAGAGCCACCTGGGACTCAATTTTATTATACACCTTAGACATTCACTCTTAACATCCTTAACATCCTCATGACATTCACATAGAGGAACATGGCGTGGGCACTATGGCTATGGGTGGCGGGATGACACCACTCTCGCCCCCTGTGTCTGTGCTCACTTCCAATGATGCATTTAGACACTAAGGGTTTGGATTAGAGTTGGGGTGAAGGGGAAACTGGCATTATGCCAGCCTCTGCTCCTTCTTCTTTCCTTTTTTAATTTCACTTTACAACAACACACATCAAAAGCACATCTTGGGGTGGGGGTGTGTTTGTCGGGGTCTTGTTTTTTTTCTCTCTTGCTGTCCCCCTGGTTCCCTGGTTGCCATTTCGGGGGTTGGGTCCAGTAGAAGGGCAGGCTGTTGCATGTTGTCCTGGACTATGAGGGGGTTCTGGGCCTGGGGGCTTGCCAGGGGCGGAGCTGGTGTTGCACCTCACTGGGGTTGTTCAGACTCCCTGAGATTGGCTCCTGGGTACCGTGGTTGGCCCACTGGCAGGTGCGGCTGCCGGGGCCTGGCAGGCGGTGGGCTGAGGGAGTACGCTTGGTTGTTGGTGGTGTGTGTGAGTGGTCAGGGGCGTGGCCTCTCCGTGTGGGGGTGTCCTGTTGGCTGGGTGCGGGTATGGTTGGATCTTGGATGTCGGCTCCTCTTCGCCCCAGAATGAATGGGCCTACCTCCTGTTTGGGCATGGGCTGTCCCATGTAGTGGGTAGGTACATGTCTTGGACCTGGGGGGTATCGAGTGCATATTGGAAGTATGAATGGAATGTGTCGTTATTGTATGTCTTTGAGTGAGTGAGGGTGGGGATGAGGGTGGGAATGTATGATTGTGTCTGTGTATGAATGGCTATTTGTCAGGACGGAACTTAGACTGCCCCCTCTTTGATACAGCTGGGGCTGCTTGGTGTAGCGCCCCTGCCACGTGGCCCCCTAGTGGGGTGTGCCTTTGCCTGCTGGCACGCTTGGGGTCCTCTGTGTTGGATGCTGGGCACTTGGCCGTGTGTCAGCTCGGCTCCAGTCCTCTGGTCCTGTTGGGTCTGGGCCTGGGGGGTGTGCTTCCTTGGTGCCCGGGCCTTGGGGCCTAGACCTGGAGCTGCATCGGTGCAACGGGTTCCAGCGGGGGCCTATGAGTCTGTCGCTGTTGGCCCCGGGGGGTCATTGTGTGTGGTCGCTGGTGGGGCTCTTCTGGTTCTCCCCTTTTGTCCGATCTGGGGGGTGGGTGAGTGGTTCGTCCATTTTGGGTAGCCCCGGGTGCTCCGCGCTCAGGGTCCCTCTTAGGGTCTTGGGCTTTGGACCCTCCTCTGTCTCGCTCGGGCCTTGGGGGTTGGGTCTCTGATGTTTCACAATCACTATAGAATGTTCTATTAGAGAAGCCTTATTCACTTATGCATCCTCACAACCACATACAAATAGATGCAGAGATGCATATGTAGGTATTGTATGTAGATATGTAGATGTGTATGTGACTGCATATACATGTATAGTATATGTATGTATGTATGCACATATAGGTATGGGTATTTATAGAAACTTACTGCAAAGCCATGAATATTCTAAGTTCTTTATACATATGTATTTTGTTGCTGTGTTTTGTCATGTTCTTTGCAGGTTTACAGACAGTGGTCGGGTGTTTTTGCCTTGTGCTTTCTTTGTGTATATTTCTTATACTTCGTAATCTTACTTTCCATCTTTCCTTTCTTTCTATCTTAAAAAAAAGAAACCTCGACCACTAGATAGTTATTAAAATAAATATTTGGAGGTAATAATGGTGTGGAGAGGATGGCTGTAAGGGGAGAAGGGAGGCCATCAAGAAAAAATAAAATAAAAAAAAATAAAAAAATAAAAAAATAAAAAATTTGTAATAACATAAAACTAAACTTGTAAACTGATATTTTTGATGAACCAAACTAATAAAACAGCGAACAATTTTAGCGTGTCAGTTTGTATCTGTAACTGAGTGTGTGATTCTGTAGGTGTGTGAGTAGGTGTACGTGTGTATGCCAAGCCTCAACTGGTCAAAACTACAAGGCCTCATGAGAGGTACACTAAAATACATTTTGTCCTCATGGTAATGACATAAAACTAACTAACTAACTATCTGATGAACCAAACTAATCAAACAGCTAATGCTTTCAGCGTGTCGGTTTGCCTCAGAATGTGTGTGTGTATCTGTGTACCGTATTCGTCGGCGTATAAGTCGCACCTTTTTGCCTACAATTCTAAGCCCTGCGACCTATAGACCCATTTACAGCCTACGTCATCAAGCAGCTGCGCGCGCAGCGTGGCCACAGCAGCATGACGGCTCGTAGTGTATTATCAAGCTACGCTAGCGTGTTATCGGTAAATGATCGCAAAGCTTACTTTAATAAGTTAACTTTGAGCAATGGCCATCAGCTTCCTGATCCGTGTATAGTTACTGAATGGGAGTATGACGTTAGTAAGTGAAGTTAGAAAAGCTACGAGCATACAAATCACTCGATGCGTATGACTACGTTGTTTGTGGACATGTACAGGAAGTGCGTTATAAAGATATGGACGCAGATTTCTGTGTTTTAAAGTCCAAAGTCCTCCCCAGTCAGAGACAAGGTGCAAAGACTACAATGTATGAGGCTTGGGTAATCGTCAACAAAGTGGAGAACTACATTCTCACAGCAAGCTGCACCTGTATGGCAGGGTAAGTTAATTTTGGTTCCTGATATGCATAATTTGCTTCTGTTTTAGGCCACTGCAATTTTAGATTTTACATAATTTTCAGTGTAAAATGTTTTATTAGCATTGCTCAGATAACTTAGTCATTACATATTCCAAAATATTCATCCAGAGGTCACAGTGGCTTGAATTACAAAATCTAATGAAAATCAGAAATGTTTATTTATTTACAATCAAAGTCTGAACTTGGTCAGGAAACATTCAGAACATAACATATAACATACATTGGCCTCTACTCCTAATTACAAATTGTTTGAGCCACTAAAACATTTAATTTTTCATCATTATTAAAAGAGAAGTGGCTATAATCATTTTTAACAGTCTGAACTTCACAGGTAAAATAGAACCCAGCTAAGTGCAGTCTGGAGCCCTGCGTTTACATTTTCATCTCACCTTTGAAGATGTGGATGTAATATACCACCCTAACTACATTTGTTTGTTCTTTTAATAGTGCTGACAGATGACGACATCCAAGAACTGCGGGCTGTGGACCCAGTTTGTGCAGTGATGACAAGCTTGGACAATAGTGACACGTACACCGCTTCATCTGACCACAACTATGAGGAGCATCTAGATTTACCTGAGTTTTATTTAGCACATCATCCAGAGACCTCACACCCAATGAACTAAAGGTGAAATGTGAGGAAACATTTGTCCTGCTGAAAACTAAACACACGCCCTATCAGTGTAAAAGATTTTGTGCATAAAGAACTTCGAAATGTCCGATTTTTTTATACTTTATGTTGTGTACCACCGTAGATGTTATAGGTGGTCTGTTATTTACCTTGATCTTTGCAGTCATCCAATAATCTGATGTTTGTTGTTTTAAATAAATCTTATATTAAACATCTTAATTTTTTTGTAGGCTTCTAGCCTGTTTTTGATGTCATATTCAATTATTTGGATTAATTTTGAACCACATTATACCTGTATTTACAATTTTGAAGAAATACACAGGTTATAATTTAATTAAATTGTTTGTTTATTGTTAGACAGGTGACAATTTATTGCACTTAACAGTTGAATAAGAAAACGGAGATCCTTCCAGTTTATGTTTTAACTTTTGATGTTCAGCCTGTAGCGTGTCAAACTCCTGACGCAGGTGGGCATATTCATTCTGAAGTTGACAGTGCCTCAGGTTCAGATCATCATATTCAGTCCTCGGGACTACATCTTCTTGTGCTGAAAGTTATGAAAAGAAACGGTAAGCAAATGCACTGAAAAGCAGGAAGCAACACTTTATGCTCTGTGACACAGAATGTGCCTGTGCTGTGACTTCTTTTTTAGCTGATTAATTGTGAACAATATTTAGCTGTACACATGATTGTGGGGTAAGAACTGCCAGAAAACCATTCTGGTTTGAATAAAATATGAGCAGAATGTTGGTTGACGCCCTAGTATTTCAGAAATATTAAATCTATCTATAATTAATTAATCAAACAATCAATTTATTAAAAAGTTTGTTAGATAGGACATAATATATTTGTACCAGGGTCATGTTCCATGTTGGATTCTTGTTGTTGATCTGAAGTGACACTGCCAGGGCTGGGTTGATGTGATGACTTGTGCACACCAGCATCTCTCGTCTTTTTCCTCTGGTACCTAAAATAAAAATATGTGAAGATGTAGCGACACACAGTAAATAAACATTTACACATCTACTTTTAATACAGAGCTGTATTTCAAAGCCTGCACTACACCAAAGTATGCTAAAGACCATGACAACAGAACAGAAAAAAATAAATAGTAAAGACAGGCCAAAGCAAATTATCCATACCTTTTCATCTTCGCTCATGATCCCTGTCCTTTAGTGTACACAAACACAGAAGGTACGAAATCAGGACTTTGATAATCCAACGACATTTCCCCTGAAAATAAAGCACAGAGGCATTTGTTTATTAAGAGCTAGCTTATTAGCAACTAGCTTCTAGCCAACTTTCCGACCGAATTTAACAGCAATAAACTGCGTCTAGTTTTTAAAAACAATGGTTAATCAAAACCAGGGTTTATGGTGAAATAAAACTAGATGAGTAACCTTACCTGATATAAAATGAGCACCGCATACTCGTGCATTTTTGATAAAGTCCTCGGTCCAATCCACCCACTTGATGGTCTGAAGCGACAGCTGCCTTCGGTGGCTTTGAAATGGTCGATTGCCTCTTGGTATGCGGGAGAACTTCAGTCCTTCCTTAGAAATACCTATTTGTACAACCGTATACGCAACATCCTGACATTTTGTTGCTGGTGGAGGAAATTAATTAGCTAGATTCACTCCGCAATTTTTTTATGCTTGGAAAAATGCCTGGGTGGGTGGAGTCTTCTGTTGCATCGGTGCGCGCGCAGCCGTCCTTGTTTACAAACACTAAATGGGTCTATAGGCCGGTGCGACCTATACGTCGATTTTTCCAATATTTTGGTCATAATTTGACTTTGGTCAAAAACTCCAAAAATGGTGCAGTACCAGTTTCGGCCGCCGGCGCTAAGAAACCCTTTACAGTACCTAGGTACACTGTTGACATCTGCCTGGTCCAAAAATGGTGCAGTACCAGTTTTGGCCGCTATGGGCGCTAAGAAACCCTTTACAGTACCTACACTGTTGACATCTGCCGGCGTACCTGTGGACGTTTCCCATTACCGTTTGTGTATTCAGAGCCGATAAAATCCCCTCACCCCGCGCCAAATACGAGAGTTTTGAGTAGGAGATCAGAGAGACAACAACAACAGCGACCATTTTGAGAAAAAGAAAACATGCCACCCAAAAGGAGATCATATTCATCCGACTTCAAGCTGCAAGTTATTAAATTTGCAGCTGAGCACGGCAACAGAGCTGCTGATCGCCAGTTTGGGGTGAGTGAAAAGCTTGTCCGCGACTGGAGGAAGAAGGAGGCTTCGCTCGCGGCCATGAAGCGTTCGAAGAGGGCTAACCGTGGGTGCAATGCCAGGTGGCCAGCTCTGGAGCAAAGAGTGAAGGTGTGGGTTTTGGAGGAGAGAGCGTTGGGCAGAGGGGTGTCCACTGTGCAGCTCCGTCTGCACGCCATTGCGCTCGCACGGGAGATGGAGATAACAGAGTTTGCTGGTGGCGCCTCATGGTGTTACAGATTTATGCGCCGCCATGACCTTTCCATAAGAGCTCGAACCACCATGTGCCAGAAGCTGCCGGCGGACTTTCAGGAGAAGGTGGACAGTTTCCGCGCGTTTGTGAACAGAAAGGTGCAGGAGCACAACATTCCAGCAGACCATATTATAAATATGGATGAAGTTCCCTTGACATTTGACCTCCCGATGGGAAAAAGTGTGTCTCAGAAGGGTGAAAAAAGTTTGAGCATATTGACCACGGGCCACGAGAAGTCCCACTTCACCGTGGTGCTGGCGTGCAGCGCGGATGGAGGGAAACTACTGCCTATGGTGATTTTAAGAGGAAAACTATGCCTTAAGAGGAGTTTCCCCCCAGCGTTGTTGTGACGGTGAATCCAAAGGGCTGGATGGACTCTGAGATGATGGCAGTGTGGCTTTCAAAGTGCTACTCAAAGCGGCCCGATGGCTTTTTTAAAACACAAAAAGGCCTGCTTATCATGGACTCCATGCGCGCGCACATCACGCCGCAATTCAAGGACAAAATAAAAGGCTGCAACTCAATCCCTGCCATCATACCAGGAGGTTTGACCAAAGTGCTCCAACCATTAGATATTTCCGTAAACGGCAGCTTCAAAGCAGCTTTGCGCCGCCTGTGGGAGGAGTGGATGGTCAGCGGGGAACACAGTTTCACGGCCACGGGTCGTATGCGTCACGCCACCTTCCAGCAGGCCATCGGGTGGATAGAAAAGGCTTGGATCTCAGTCACCAAAAAAAACATCCAGGCTGGGTTCAAGAAGGCTAAGATTGGGCCTTTAGCTGAAGGCCCAAGAGCAGCAGGAGCTGAGGTGGGGGAGGAGGAGGAGGAGGAGGGGGAGGACTCCGACAGCCCCGGTGAGGAAGATGAAGCAGCGCTGAACCCCATTCATCAGTCGCTGGCTGAACTTTTCGCCAGTGACACAGAAGATGAAGAATTCAATGGTTTTGAATAAATAAATAAAAACCGTAAAATAAATACAGTATCTGTTTCTGTCATCATTTTAAACTGAGACACGTTTTTTACTGTAATGTCAGCTAATAAAAATATATTTTTATGTGTTTATCTTTAAAGATCAATGATGAAAGACACAATAGTTTTTAAGTGTTTAAGTCCAAAATAATGTTCATTTATTAATGAAAAGTTCAACTAAGACACATCAAACAAAATACTGTAGTTTTTATTTGGCAGCCAGTCCATTTTGGGCAAAACACCAGTTCACGTGAGGTGCGACCTATAGGCCGGTGCGACCTATACGTTGATTTTTTCATTTAATTGGACATAATTGGACTGGTGCGACTTATACTCCGGTGCGACTTATACACCGATGAATACGGTAAGTGTGTGTGTTTCTGTATGTATATGCATGCATCTTATTTGGTAAATGGTAAATGGAGCTTATTTATATAGCGCTTTCCAGCCCCCTGTGAGGAGCCCCAAAGCGCTTTACAATACCAGCCATCCACCCATTCATTCAGACATTCATACACCGGTAGTGGTAGCCTGCCTTGCAAGGCGCCATCCAGACCTACCGGGAGCAACTCGGGGTTAAGTGTCTTGCCCAGAGACACAACGACACATGGTGGGCGGATGCGGTATTCGAACCTCCAACCTTCCGATCAGGGGTCGACTGCCATTACCACTACACCACGGCCGCCCGTTGAATTGAATTCATCTTGTAAGTCTGTTCCACACCTCTTTCAAGACCTCCACATGGCACTTTGTCACCGGTTGTGGGGGTGGAATGAGTTCGAGGACACAAACAGGTACCAGAGGATACAATCCTGATGGGGCCAGAAGAATCAGTTTGACCCAACACGATGCATTAATTTGATCTGGACATGTGTTTCCTGTATCATCAGAAAGATGCCTGAATATAAATCATCATCATATGTGATAGGCCACGAGAAAAGCAGGAACAAGTCTCTCACACTCAAACTGAGAAAAATCAATAAAAGCTTCAAGGTCTGAGAAAATAGTGAAAATCGTTTTTTTACAAAATATGTCAATGTCAATGTCAATTTTATTTATATAGCACATAAAAACAACCGAAGTCGACCAAAGTGCTTTACAGTTAAAAAAATAAAAACAGAGTAAAATGCATCTAGTGCCACTAAACATAATAAAGCTATCAGTAAATGCAACAACAATAAAATCTGCTCAAAATTTGATCTCACATTCTGCGAGGATCAAATGCCAAGTAAAAGAGATGAGTCTTAAGTGAAGATTTAAAAGTGTCAACAGTCTGAGCGGTCTTTACTTTCTCAGGTAAACTGTTCCACAGTTTTGGAGCAGCAACCGCAAAAGCCCGATCACCTCTGGATTTCATTCTGGATCTGGGGACATCTAAGAGAAACTGGTTGGTAGACTGTAGTTCAAGTTGTGAAGAAACCATCCCATGCTTTAAAAAACACATTAGAAGTGTTTAAACTGATAAACTTTGTGTTAGAATTATGCTTGTTTTTAGAGTAAAAACAAGCCAGCCGAGATTTGCATATCGGGGGTGTGGAAACCACCCGCTGATTAACATGCGGTCTTTGTTTGGCTGGTTTCTGAGCTTTTCACACTGCTTGTTATTGGTTTCAACCAATAATATGCAGATTTGAAAGCCTTCCTAGGCAGAGTATGTGTTGACAGTCATTGTTGGGGGTTGGGGTTAAGGCAAGTTAATGTAAATGAACAGCAATAGTTAACACCCCCAGGTAACACTTCAGGAATGGGGACTTTCTTCTAAAACTTTGAGGCCTGTTTTCTCCCTAATCTTATTTGCAGATTGCCAACATTGAAATGGCTGTATCTTCTTCATTTTTTTTTGAGTGCCATGTGCTTGGCATCATCGGTTAGCTTAGAACCCACACTTTCAGAATCTGTAAATAACTCAAAATGACCCAGGGGAGACTTGTTCCTGGTTTTGCTGTGGCCAGTCACATATTTGAGAATACACCATTTCCCATTCAGCTCTGAACTGGATTTCCTTTTCTGGATTTCTCCCACAGGCTTGTTGTGGTAGAGCAGTTTCTATCTTTGGGCCAAAACTAAAACACTGGGTGTTGAAACACTTGCAGTTAAACTGCTTTTGTGTTGTGCACATGCAGCTTACATCATGAAATATCAGTTCTCCTGGAGCCAGAGTAATGACCTGGTGAATTATCATGGTTCGAGGAACAGCTGGCATCAGCTTTGGCATTTTCTCCATTGCTTCCTCAGCATCTTCACTTTCACAAAGAACAGTTTTACAGATGTATTTGTCTCATTCAAGGCCCTGAATAACTCCTCTGCATTTGGGATGTCACGGCCCTCTGCCACCATCATGTCAGCTGAATTTGATCTGCTTCTTTTAACATTTTTCTATTAATTTCAGCCTCTTTTCTCCTCCTTTCTGCAATTACTCTATTTTCAGTTATTTCTCAGCTGTTTTCTTTGTTTTGTGCTCGTTCACTTCTTTCTTTTAGCTATGATAATTTTCAAGTAGCATTTCAGCAACTTCCTGCAAAAATCATTCAGCAATAATCATTCACACTACATTTTCATAGGAAATGCAATTTTTTGTGTTATTATTATTACAGTATTATTATTACTTAGCTTCAGTTAGACAAAAGAGTTACTTCAGACAAATAAAATGTGCATTGTAGCAACTGAAAATGTGCTCAGAATAACTGAGAGCAGGAGCTAAACGTGCATCCAACAGGCAAGAAAGGGGTGCATCCAACAGGTTCTGTTAGGTGCATGAACCTAAAACATTATTTTTATTTAAATGAGACACAGAGCAGACGTTTCTTTAAGGCTTGTCCTCCTTCTCAACCTTCACCCAGTAACACACACCCACATACAAGTTCCCTTTCAGTCTGGTGAGCCCAACTTTGCGCGCCTGTCCCAGCAGATGCGGGTTCTCCGTCGCGGCGACGGACACCCATGAGACCTGTCCAGTCTGCCTGGGAATGCTTCAGGCTTAAACAGCGCTGGATGCACCCAACTTTTGCCCACACTGCAGCCTGATGCTGGATGCAGTGTTGCGGCACCGGGCTGACCTCGTCGCCAAAGCCATGGGCACTTCAGCAGTACCAGCGGATGCAGCACCATGGAGCCTCTCACTCCCACGCCGGAGCTCGAGCACATGGCTCTACACGACAGCACACGTGTCGAATGGGGTGACAACCCTGACGTGCTGGCTCCTATGGTGGACTTAACAGTCGAGTTTGACACCCGAGGTATGATGAACGAGGACGAGATCTCGATTTCAGCCTCGGGCGAATTTTCAGCGGAGGACGCAGACGTCGAACTGGAGGATCAGGGAGAAGATCTCTCCCAGACCCCGGTATCTGTGCTCCCAGAAACCGACTTTTCCATCCCTGATCTGTTCGACCTGTGCCACAGAGCAGCGGACGCGCTACACATCCCATGGCCCGAGCCTCCGCCTCGTCAACAGGTCACGAGGCTGGAAGGAAACTATTTTTACTCAAAGCAGCAGGCCGTCACGAGGCAAAGGATGCCCGTGTTCCCGGACTTCCTCACAGAACTAACGCGCACCTGGACTCAACCAAGAGCCCCCATGCTCCTTCCCCTTTCACAGTTCCTCGACATCGACGGGATGGTCGAGGTGGGAATAGCTAACATGCCTCAGACTGAGGACACACTAGCGTCTCACCTGGCTCCTAAGTCATCCGGGACAAAACCAACTCTCCCCAGCAAGGCTTGTCGAGCTTCAGCGTCTCTACTCGAGAAGTGCTACAGAGCTCAGGGACTCGCGGCGCGCGCCATGAACGCGTCCGCGTTGATGCAGGCTTACCTAGTGGAAAAGCTGCAACAGCTGCAGGTAACAACGGACAAGCAGGCAGCCGCCGACTTGCTGGACGAAGCCCGCAGGGCAACAGACTTTGTACTCCGCATGATGGGGACAGCTGTTGCTCAAGGCAGAGGCATGACGGAAGTGGTCATCGCGATTCGCCACCTGTGGATGACTTTAACAAATCTCCCTGAGGGACAAAAGGTGCCTTTTCTCCACCACTCGATAGAGCCGACGGGATTATTTGGTAAAGCTTTGGAGCGAATTCAGACCAAGCTGGACCAAAGGTGCAGACAGGCCGAAGCTCTCCGGGTGGGCATTCCCCGGAGAAGCTTCGCACCCCCAAGGGAGTCTGCTGGAGTCAGACCTGCGCAGCCTCGACACCACTCGGCAACACATGCCCCACCGCAGAAGCGGCCAGCGTACGAGGAGGAGCCCTGGCAGAGACCTCCGCCGGGCCTACCTTGCACCAAACACGCATGGAGCAAAAACAGGTTGGTTCCCCGCCAGGCGGTCAGACACAGGGCCTCCTCGGCAAACCGGGACACCAAACAGAGACGTGCCTGAAGAACCAGGTCCACATTACACGATCACCCGTCCACGCTTTACTGGGAATGATCCCTTTAAGTCCAAACTTTATTTGTAACACGGTACAAAAAGCTGGTAAATATGTATCATAATCATGCTTTCCCTGCTGTGAGTGACATAAAATCATGTACGTCATTGCAAATAAGCCCGAATAAAGCTCATAAAACAGCTCCTCTTTGTTTTATTGACTCTCAAAAAAAACACAAATAACTTCAGCAGAACAGGTCCCTCTGGCCTGCCAGCCACCATAAGAGGAGGGAGCAATCCCCCCCCCCTTCCTCACAGCCCACGGAGTGTTAGCCTAATCAATGAACCCCAGCAGGGTGCCTCCGATTCGTCTGCAGTAAACAGACACAGAGGCGTCTGCAAGCAGCCCCTACACCCCTCACGGAGACAGGTGAGGGGGGTCACGTGCTCAAGTCCCCGCTCCATTGTGAATAACAGGGCAGCCAATACACTAACTGGGCAAACACGTGACATGCCCGCACCTCAGGGAGGCATGCTGACAGAATATAACGATGGGGGGTCACGTCAGATGCCCACAGGCAGCCACAAACTTCACACTTTCACAGCAGCAATTGAGTTCAAGCTGCTATGGATGGAAACAAATCAGAGTTGAATCAGATCTCTCTTCCTGTTTTTCGAAGGGGACTGGGCTCTTTATCACCAAATAATCTAAAGTCTGCCAAACCAAAAGAAGCATCTCCACGTTCTCACGTTGCAGTTGCCACTTTATTATTTATGAGGGACACGCAATGTCCAAGCAGTAATCAGACAGCACGTGACCTTCCTCTCTGTGCTGATCCAGCTCTGCTTTCAAACGAAATTCTCCCAACGGGTGAAACACAGACCCCGATCGGTTTACCTGGTTCCGACGCTCTATTAAAGCCAAGGTCCAGTAAACTGGACCACTTCAGAAAACGGATTGTAGTCAAGAGATCTGCTGGTTTACAAAACTTGCAGTCTCCCAGTCTTATGACCCCAAACTTGGAGGGGGGATAAAGACTTTCTGCTCCAATCCTGTCTAATAAGGATGACAGGTTGCATCTGCCCTCGATTACCCCTGAGCAGAGCAACATGATGGCACATCGGCAAGGAGGCCTTCTTCCCAACTTGGTTGACCCCCAGGGGCTCACAGCCTCTATGTCACCAGAAGGGGCAGTCCAGCCGCTTAGGCCAGGAACTGCCAAAAATCTTAGCTTGTTGGCAGAAAAGAACAAGCTGATGGCGTCAGGCCTGCCGGAAAATGTGGTAAAAACCATACAAAATGCCCGTGCTATGTCAACACAGTCTCTATACGCACAGAAGTGGCATATTTTTGAAGCCTGGTGCTCAGAAATAAATATTATTTCTTATGCGTGCGACTTGGCTCAGCTCTTGACCTTCCTTCAGGACTTACTGGAAAAAGGTTGTTCTTATTCAACGATTAAAGTTTTCCTGTCAGCTATTTCAGCCTGTCACGAAGGCTAGGGACACAGGACACCTGGAGCGTATCCAATCATAATAAGATTTATGAAAGGTATGTTTCGGACTAAACCACCCAGCAGGATCCTGACCCCTGGTTGGGATCTTGGCCTGGTCCTGGGGGCTCTCTGTGACCCTCCATTTGAGCTACTGAGCGAGGTTAAGATAGATTTGTTATCTTATAAAACCGCTCTACTCCTGGCACTTTGCTCGGCGAAACGCGTGGGTGACCTCCATGCATTGTCTGTACATCCAATGTGTACCAGATTCGCCTGACGGGTCAAAGGTCACATTAAGGCCTAATCCCGCATACACTCCCAAGGTCTTGACTTTGAACCACAGGAGTCTAGACTTTGATCTCTCCTCCTTCCCACCTGCTCCTGTCCTCACTCAGAAACAGGAAAGGTTGAAGGCTCTCTGCCCCGTGAGAGCTTTATGCACTTACATGCAGAGAACAGCCGAATGGAGAAAAACAAACCAACTGTTCATCTGCTTTGCAGAACCTGCTACCGGGAAGGCCCTATCTAAACAACGCCTCTCACATTGGGTGACTGAGACCATTAAAAGGGCGTACAGTAGCAAAGGTCAACAGGTGCCCTCTGGAGTGCACGCTCACTCCACTCGGGGCTTGGCCACTTCCTGGTCATTGTTCAAGGGTGTACCAGTTGCAGACATCTGCGCTGCTGCGAACTGGAGCTCATTAAACACTTTTGCAAAGCATTACAGTTTGGATGCTACTGCGTGTGACGTCACTCAGGCTGTCCTTTCTAACACACAGTAGAAATTAGCCTTGAGATACCTGCTGGTCAAGGGAAAATGTTCACTCTAGCATGCATTTTACTGAGCATTTCAAGGACGTGAATGGATTACGTTCCCATAGCAAGTATGTTGCACCGAGAGACCAGACTGAAAGGGAACTGAAAGTTATGTACCATAACTCATGTTCCCTGAAGGAAGAGAACGAGGTGCAACATATCTGGCCCTTTCAATGCTGAAAGCTCAGTGAAGTGCAATTTTGGAGGAAGATGGATAGGCGTCAGCCGCTTAAGTACCCAGAGGGCGGGGCCTCTGGCGCGGCGGTGACGCCCTAGCCGTAAAGGCGTGAGTATATTCCTTCAGGTTATCACGCGGGGGCGCAATTCCCATAGCAAGTATGTTGCACCTCGTTCCCTTCCTTCAGGGAACATGAGTCATGGTGCATAACTTTCAGGTTCTTACCCTGATCTGTCATCTGTTACCACATACCCCCTTCTTGGTTTAGATTTGACCTCCTGTTATGTTCGTTTCTGAGGTACAGCAATAATGTTCGTGGGTCAATTTGACCCGGGGAGTGTTTAATCATGTAATAGTGTCAGAAACCCAAAAAATCCTCCAAAACCTTTTTGTATCTGATTATTAACTCCAATACTAACCATGTCAGTCAATATTTGTGCAATGATGTTTTTTTTATTTCTCATAAATAAAGGATAATGACGACTAACTCATTTGGACATAAACAATGTGATTTACATTTTTTATGTTTGCTGAAAAAACCTACACACAAAAAAACAATAATTATCCTTGAAATTGATTTTTGTAAAAAAATTTATGTTACATTTTATTTTATTTTTTTCAAAGGGTGATCTTTATAATTGAACTTGAGACACATTTACTGTTCTGGGTCAAATTGACCCGCTCATTAAAATCAAGACAAATGAGTCATGAAGATTTGTGTGGGTGGAGTTTTCCCACGGGAACAGAAAAGGTTCCCGTCAAAAGTTGTATAAACACCTGCTTTCTCACAGTTTCCTTGTGAAGTAAAGAGAATAGTGAGAAAGTGGGTTTATGTGCATGCATGTGTGCATGTGTGTGTGTATGTGTGTGTGTGTGTGTGTGTGTGTGTGTGTGTGTGTGTGTGTGTGTGTGTGTGTGTGTGTGTGTGCGTGCGTGTGTGTGTGTGTGTGTGTGTGTGTGCGTGTGTGTGTGTGTGTGTGTGTGTGTGTGTGTGTGTGTGTGTGTGTGTGTGCGTGTGTGTGTGTGCGTGCGTGCGTGCGTGTGTGTGTGTGTGTGTGTGTGTGCTGTGTGTGTGTGTGTGTAGTGAAATATGTCTCATAGTTTCAAGGAAACAAATAGAATTGGAAATGTTTTTACCCTTTTTACCATTCATTTTGACTGCCGGGTCAAATTGACCCGAACAGTATCGATGTAACAAGTAGACGCAGAGAGTGGTACAAATGTGTAAAGTGAATCATTTTCAATTTATATGTTGATTGGAACTATTAAGACAAATAGAAAAAGTTTCATGCAGAAAAAATATTTTTAACTATTTAAAAAAAAAAAGTAAACTTTAAAACGGGTCAATTTGACCCGTAACATAACAGGAGGGTTAAGGGAAAATTAGGAAGCAACCTTAAAAATTATGAAACATTTACGAAAAAGTTATGAAACATTTTTATAAAGAGCGTAACTCAAGCATTGTCACCAAATGTGAAACCTTTTCGTAACTAAACTTGTTGATCAACAATATTTTAATGCACATTTAAAACCAGTAACGTCCTGACACATGCTCAGTAATGCAGATAGATACAAATAATACGGTTGAGTCAGGTCCTCTGGATGGATTCTTCTTTGTTTAAATGTTTCATTTTATTCAAGACTTCTTCAGTCTGAGGAGCTGCAACAAACTCAGTTTTATACATGACCCTTCTCATAGTAGATCAACCAGTTTGTTGGTGACATTCAAAACTAGCTGTTCACATGCTAAAAGAGGACCATCAGGCTTATATTTGGTTGTTAGTGCCCTGATGTCCACTTGCTATTCACAGATGACTGATACTAGCAATAACAGTATTGTAGGAGGGGGACAGTTGAACACGGAGGCCTCAACCTCTGTTTAATGAAGGACGGTTTGTTTTCACAAAGATGGCCTTCTTTACTCCTCTCTCAAACCATCGTTCCTCTCTATCAAGGATGTGAACATCTTCATCCCTGAAGGAGTGACCTCTGACCTGTAGATGAGTGTAGACCACAGAGTCCTGGCCTGATGATGTTGCTCTTCTGTGCTGTGTATTTTAATATATATATA